>CAUYLG010004103.1:0-21110 GCA_963573385.1 Cacajao melanocephalus
CACTTTGGGAGGCTGAGGTGGGCAGATTACCTGAGATCGGGAGTTCAAGATCAGCCTGGCCAACATATTGAAACCCCACCTCTACTAAAAATACAAAAATTAGCTGGGTGTGGTGACACACACCTGTAATCCCAGCTACTCTTGAGGCTGAGGCAGGGAAATCACTTGAACCTAGGAGGCGGAGGTTGTAGTGAGCTGAGATTACGCCACCGTACTCCAGTCTGGGCGACAGAGTGAGACTTCATCTCAAAAAAAAAAAACAAAACAGAAACTCAGTGAAATTTGTATAACCAAAAGAAATGGAATTTTCGATGAGAAAATAATTATTGTGGGCTGGAGTGGCCAGAGAAGGCTTCGTGGAGGTAGGACTTTAGCTGAGTTTAGAAGAACATCTTATTTTGTAACATGCAAAGGCAGCAGATTTGTCTTTCAAATTATGTTTTGTTTAGCTTAACATGAAAATAATTTTTATTACATTATTAAACTGATAGAAATTTACCCTTTAAGCTTGAGATTAAAGTAAGTTCCTTGAGAAACCCTTTTCTCCCCATATATAAATTTTCTTTGCTATACCACTATTTGACATTGGGGATGTAAGGATTCATAAGAGAGAGCGGAAAAGCACAAATTTGGTGATTTGCATAATAATAAGTGCTATGGGAAATAATCTAAATACCTAGTATTCTACCAGTGATGGCATGTTTCCAGGAGGATTAAATTTAGTGAGAAACCTGAAAAAGCAATGCTTCCGTGCTTCAAAATTATTCATTTATTTTTACTTATTTATTTGTTTTAAGACAGAGTCTCGCTCTGTCGCCCATGCTGGAGTACAGTGGTACAATCTCAGCTGACTGCAATCTCTGCCTCCCAGTTCAAGTGATTCTCCTGCCTCAGCCTCCCGAATAGCTGGCATTACAGGCGCAAGCCACTACACCCGGCTAATTTTTGTGTTGTTTGGTAGGGATTGGGTTTCACCACGTTGGCCAGGCTGGTCTCAAACTCCTGACCTCAGGTGATCTGCCCACCTCAGCCGCCCTAAGTGCTGGGATTATAGGCATAAGCCACAGTGCCAGCTGTGCTTCAAAATAATTTAATCCCAACAAATCTGTAAATTAGTGACTTATATCCCAGTTCTTCCAATGAGAAAAACTGAGGCTCAGAGAGCACACAGAGCTAAGAATGAGCACAGCCAGGATTTGAAATCAAATATGTCTGATTCTCAACCCATCTCTTTATACTATGTGACTCATTTTTAGGTAACAAAAATAGTAACTTCTCACTCTATGTTGATGTGTTCAAGTATAACACAAGAAACAGGATAAAGACATTAAAAAAACAAACCAGCCCAAATTCCACAAACAGCTAGCCAGAACTACATTAACTAAACTGGGTGACATTTCTGGACATCAATCTCACATCTAATGAAATGATCTCCAGAGCAAATAGTCCATTATGTATTATCCTATTCTTGAAATTTTATTGCACAACATAATACCTTTTTTCACACAGTGTTTGTTCATTACTATTCTATGGACCACCTTCATCTCCTCAAATTGGTAAGAAACACCTTGTAGGCAAGGATATGTTATTCTTTAGAATATCTAAAGCACGCAATACATTCCCATAGTATATATTCAGTAAACACCTATTAAGAGTTGCTGAGCAACACTCCTTTGATTTCTATAAAAATCTCCTTTCCAAAAGGATTTTCTTCATCCATTTCTCCTACTACACTGACAACTGACACTAAATTAAAACAAGTAGCTATACGTACATAATAATGTTTTTCTTACAAATTAAGCCAAGATAAAAACTGCTGCCCTTAGAAGGGTCTTACTACAGATAAAAGACAGAGATAAAGTGAGCCCTTATTTCCATGAAGTGAGCCAGCAGGAGAATTTTATAGAAACACTAAAAGTGAAAAACTTGCAATTCTGGACTACGTGCCAACACACAAAAGAAGCTCATTTCAATCTGTCAGATAAATGCCTACTCAACAAGCATGACTTCCTGGAATATATTTGGCTATTTTATATTCTGTTTCCTTAATCTGCCACTAACTCTGACAGTCATAGAATGTTTTTGAACTTTAGGATATATTTCTATTATGCACATTTTTTAAAACTCTAAAATGTGTTTTAAAGATGCATGTCTGGCTAGTTTTTGCATACCACAAGCAAGTTCATTAACCTAAGTGGTAGGGGGTAGCCGGAGGGGAGACAGGAAGACAACAGAAACAGGGAAAGAGAAAGGACAAAGAAAGTTGTAGCTTCGGTAAACACTACCACTAACCTTGCTACAGAGACACCAAGGTTATTAGAAAAGTGATGGCAGTAGCACTGCCAGGTTTGGTTGGAGCAGCCACCACTACCATTTGCTTTGCCGACTGTGTAATGTATGTGGAAATGTGGGAGATTCTCCTGCTAGATCATAAAACTGCTTCTGCATACTAAATATCTAGAGACAGGAAGAGCCCTGGAAAAGGAAAAGAAGAGCAATCCCTGTACTATGTGAAAGCCTAAATTCCTTGACAACAGCAAGATTCTGCTTGAACAGCTCTATCAAGCAAGTAAAAAAGACACACATACCAGGAACTGGTTGACTGGTGCTTTGAAATCATTCTCTATGTGTGTTTTGCTCCTCACTCCAACAAGGGCGTTATATAGAGCTGAGAATGCATCAGCATTTAGGAATTTCCCAAAATACTCTGGGTAGGAGGGATTCCCCACACCCAGGCCCATGAAAAAACCAAAGCTGCTCTGCTACTTACTTAAGCTAGAGAGGCAGAGTGCACAGCCAGCCCTCACTCACACACCCACGCACACCTAGGGACAGGCTTTCCCTAGCATCCTGCACTGAAAAAGAGGAGATTGTTCCCTCGACTCCCTGCCTAGTACCATATTAACATTTTTGAAAGCTACTGGATACACAGAAGGCTTTTCCTGACAAACAAGGACATCCGGAGATCTAATCCCTGCTGACAACTGCTTTGCAGGACTTTCTGTCCTTTTAGACATGCCTACTTAAATCTATTCTTTAACCTCTCCTTCAACCAAATGTAGCCAATTAAAAATTGTACTTACCTTCAATAAAACAGGAAAATTACTCACAGCTACAAGATGCTTGATTTTAAGTAAATGAATCACATTTATATTACTTTAAAAACCACAATTACTATTTGCATAAGAGACATGCTTTTAAGAGATCTATAAAAACAGAGCAACATTTTCAAAATGTGACAGTATCAATTGGATAGGATCTGAAAAAACAAAGCCTTTGTACTTTCCTTTTAGTCAAATTCAAAGTAATCTCTATCTGAATTACACATATTCTATATTGTTCTCAAGAAGGAGCAGAAGAAAATCTTCTTTTGGAAAATGTCAACCCCTCATAGATCCAGGTAAGTGGACATTCATCTTTGCAGTACAACATGAGGGGTTAAGCAAGGAGCTACACCAGCCAACAGAGCCCGGCTTTCCCCTGGCTTCCCTTGGATCAAGTGGCAGAGTTAATTACATGGAACAGCCAAAAAGGTACAGTAATTGGATATTGACTTTTGAGAGCTGGTAATTTCTGCAGTGCCTATGGCTCTAGACTTCCTAATAAGGTTTTCCTTAATCTGCTTTTGAAACTAAAGAGTCAAGAACAAAGTAAAGGATTTTTTTAAAAAAGAAAGAAACATCCTCCCCACCCCCTAACATTTGGAGCTAATCATGGGGAAAATCCTTCCTACAGGCATCTGATTTTAGGGACTCGTCTCAGTTTCTTTCCCAACTCTACTTCACCCCACTCTGTGCGTTTTTCTTGGCATGATCTCTCTCCTTTTCTCTGAGAAAATAAACTGCATTTGCTCTATATTAACACTCAGATACAACAGCTCCACACAGCAAAATCTCCCCTTTATCCTGGAAGGCTTAACTTGACATGTTTTTTCCCCAGAAGAAAATGGGCTAGAAATCCCAGCCCTGCCCCACTAAGTAAACTCTCCTAGGAAGAGAGGATTCACACCGCATATGCAAAGCCTCCTAGATGCCAAGAGTTGAATGAGTGGCATGTGCCAGTTCCACACCTGAGTCCACAACACATCCCTTCAGAGAGCCACCAGTATGATGTCCTCAATAATATTCTAAAATGAATAGCATTACACTGTTTTGAACACGAAGGTAATGGTTCTGAAGGGATGAGAAGGAATGTAAAACATAATCTACCTATGCCAGATGACAAAATCTAATTTGAAGAGTCTACACATTGACATTCTCTAGCCAAGGTGGAGCAAGTGTAATGCAGTGGTTTCATTCAAACTATTCAATGAAGTACTTAGGGTGAATATTGATTATGCTTAAAGTGCATTCCACAAAGACTTCAAACCAATTGAGTTATTTCCTTTTTCCATGGCTGGAACTCCCTTCACACTTTCCTATAAGAAGCTTAAATGTAAGCTCTCATATTTAAGCCTCAACTGATTCTGCAAATTGCTCAGGTTTGTCTTAGGTTCAGTGAAAGACATTACCAGTCACAAATATTTCTAAACTCCTTCTTCTGCAGGATGTTAGCTCACAGTAAGACAGCTGCACTAGAGTCACAAAAACTTCTGCAGCTCATGGCCTTGCTGGACAAGATACAAATAATACATAAGCCCTATATGCAAGGAACTTACAAACTTGTATGAGGAACTAGACACACATCCTTGTAAAGTTAAATAAGCAAACAAAAGTTAAAATAAGTTCCACAGAACAGGCAGAATTTCAGTTTGATTTTAAGGATTATGGGCCAGGCACAGTGGCTCAGGCCTGTAATCCCAGAAGTTTGGGAGGCTGAGGCAGGCGGATCAACTGAGGTCAGGAGTTTGAGACCAGACTGGCCAACATAGTGAAACTCTAATAAAATACAAAAATTAGCTGGGTATGGTTGCAGGTGCCTATAATCCCAGCCACTCAGAAGGCTGAGGGAGGAGAATAGCTTGAATCTGGGAGGCAAAGGTTGCAGTGAGCCAGGATTGCACCACTGGACTCCATCCTGGGCGACAAGAGCAAAACTTGGTCTAAAAAAAAAAAAAGAAAAAAGAAACAAAAAACCAAACAGATTTACAATTTTAAGGATTATGTAGGAGTTAGAAAAATGGAAAAGAACGAGAAAGCATTTGTAAGAGCACAGACTTAAGAAATACACATAGCATGAAGGTATGAAGGTATGAAGGTACTGGGCACTCCACAAGTAGAAATGGACAAGTTTAAGTATTATTCTACCTCTACAAGCACTCCACAAAGGAGTTTTGGGGCAGACTAAGGCGGAATATGGCACATTCTCTTGTACTGCCAATTGCTGTGTCCCTCTCATCTGAATGTGTAGTCAGGATATTTTTTGTGGAATCAGCAATGGTGAAGGAGAGCTCTGGGGCAGAGTATGGAGACTCATGATCTGGGGATTGTGGGGAGGAGTCTGCAATGTCTTGGTAGCATTCATTGGTTTCTTTCATGAAAGTGACCCCAAACATCTCATGAAGATGAAAAGGAGTTTCCTCTTTTTGCAGCCTATTCATGGTCACAAATCACAGTGTCCTTGTTCTGTCAGAATTGACTATTTGGATCTTCCAGAAAGATCCTGTCACTAAAATAGATTCCAAGATCATTATTCCTTTGGCCAGGCTGCAAAGACCTTAAATATACTGCAGCAACCAATGGAAGAAAAAAGAAATGACATAAAAGTGGTAGGTTCCTATTTTTCTGAAGTATATTTGGGAACTAAGCAACCTGTCACCCTCATTCTTCACCTAGGAATTAGCTCAGGCTAAGCTCTCATATTTAAGCCTCAACTGCTTCTTAGGAAAACAAAATATCTGCTTAAGTTTTGCAGATGCACATGACCATCTATTCTAAAAACAACCATAAATACTCACACTCCCCAAGGTTTGTTTTAACCAAACACGGCATAAATGAATGATACTTCAAATACTGTTTACTCTCTGTATTTTTGGTTTTGGGGAATCTTTACCACTATAACCTGACTAAAACTTAAGAGATGACTTTAACTCTATGATTTATTTAAAATTAATAAATCCAAGACACTAAGGAGGCTGTATCAGAAAGCAAAGTGTCAGAGGCAAAGTAAGCCATGGGGGAAAATTCTGAACGCTTACAGCCCAGGCTAAGAATATGATTAGTTTATACATATAAACAAAGATGTCCTATTGGCTCCAAGTAGCCTCTGCCTCAACAATTTCTTATCTCTAAACTCTGCCCAACAAATTCAATTCACCACAATTATCCTGATTAACAGTAACAACACACCAGATTCTACGTAAAATATTTTCCTACCTAAATTACCTTCATAGTTGCATCCTCATTTTCCCCAGTCCAGTGTTCCAAATCTTTTTTTAAAAATTTTTAAATTTTGAGTGATCCAATTCTTAAAATTCCATTAAGAAGGCAAAAATACCCAAAATAAATAAAATATTAATTGAATTACTGTCTCTCCCTGTTAGTCAGATCAATTAAATGGGTATCACAATGTCACCAAATTAAAACACCATTCAGTGTTTCATCATATTTCTGTTACATTTGCAGAATGATTTTAATTCTTTGAGTCCTTTCCCATCTAAAACTTCATTTAACTATCACAAACAAGCCTGTGAGTATAAGCAAGATGTTAACATTGGAGAAAACCAGAGGTAAGATCCGGACATCATTCTTCCAAGTCTTTTCTTGTTAGATCTTTCCAGATGATGGGAAGGTTGGGAGGGGGCAGCAGGAGAGAAGCTCTGAGTGACTTCACCTAAATCAAGTAGCCTGATGTTCCTGCTATGGTAAGAGATAATGGCAAATTTGTTTTAACAAGTGATGACAACAGTATCTCTCTTCCTCTTTTCCCAATTCATCCAACACACACACACACACACACACACACACACACGCGCGCGCCAAAAAATACTTTAGAACATTGCTCCAAAATAACTGGCAGACTTAATTTTCTGCTTCCTCATTCCACAGCTATATTTCAATCCTTTTTAGATATAATCTACACACCATAAAATTCACCCTTTTAAAATGTACAATTAAGTGGTTTTTCATTTACAGTTAGGTAACTATTATCACTATCTAATTCCAGTACAGTTTCTTCACCCCAAAAAGAAACCTCATACCCACTAGTAGTCACTCCCCATTATCCTCTACCCAGGCCCTGGCAACTACTAATCTACTTTTTCTCTATGGATTTGCCTATTCTGGACATTTCAAACAAATGGAATCAGGTAATACGTGGTCTTTTATGACTGGCTTCTTATCATTTACCACAATGTTTGTGAGTACCTCATTCCTCTCTAGACTGAATAATATTCCATTATATGGATATACCACATTGTTTATCCATTCATCAGATGACAGATATTAGGGTTACTTGACTTTTTGGCTACTTTGAATAATGCTGCTATGAACATATGTACACATTTTTGTGTAGATATGCGCTTTTATTTCTATTGGGTATATACATATTTACAAGTGAAATTGCTAGTTCTATGAGAAATATATATTCAACATTTTGAGAAGCAGACAAAGTATTTTCCTAAGTAGCTGTACCATTTCACAATCCCAACAGCAATGAATGAGGGTTCCAATTTCCCCATATCCTCACTAACACTTGTTATTTTCTGTCTCATTATTATAGCCATACTAGTGTGTATAAAGCAGTGTTTCATTGTGGTTTTGATCTGCATTTCTATAATGACTAATGATGCTGAGCATCACTTCATGTGCTACTTGGCCATTTGCACATCTCCTTATAGAAATGTCATTTCAAATCATCCCATTTTTATTGAGATTTGTGTTCCTTATATTATTGGGTTGTAAGAGGTTTTTTTTAAAACAATTCTGGATGCAAGTCCTCTAACAAATAAATGATCTGCAAATATTTTCTCCCATTCAGTGGGTTATTTTGTTTACTTCCGTAATGGTATCGTTTTGCAGCACAGAACTTTTCAATTTTGATGAAGTCTATTTTCTCTTTTGTCACTTGTGCCTCTAGTCTTATATCTAAAAGATCATTTGACTAGTCCAAGACTAAGACCATGAAGGTTTATCACTGTTTTCTTCAGAGTTTTATTGTCTTAGCTACTACACTTAGGCCTTTCCCAAAAAACTATGAAAATATACTGCTGAATTCTCAATTCTATTCCATAGTCCATCTTTATGCAGGCTCCGCACTGTTCCCATTATTGTTGCTTTGCAATAAGTTTTTTTCTCCACTGACTTTTTTTGTTTGTTTGTTTTCCAGTATTTATCATATGTTGAAAAATCCTTTGTTGCTTAGTACATTATTTCAATGTGCACTTGGTAAGGATAGTGGTGATTTTTTATATTAACAGTCAAAATCTAATTTGATCAGTTAGCTAAATATTCCATTGTTTTCATTATTTCCATGCATGATGTTTTTCTAATGCCTATGAAACACTTTAATTATGACTATTGGTTTGTTACAAAACAAGGAGAATGTTCTTGCTAGCATGAATTAATTAAGTTATCAACATGATTATGCTTCCACTTTATACTCTTTTTTCCTCTACCTACCCTGTGCATCCCAACTCTGATCCCGTCACCATTCCCAGCCTCTGTAACTACCGTTCTACTCTCTATCTTCATGAGATCCACTGTTTAAGCTCCCACATATGAATGAGAACATGTGATATTTCTCTCCGGGTTTGGTTTATTTCACTTAACATTATGGGAGCCAGTTCCATCCATGTTGCTGCAAATGGCAGGATTTCATTCTTTTTTATGGCTAAGTAATATCCCAGTCTTGATGGGCACTTAGGTTAATTCTGTAACTTGGTTATTATGAATATTGCTGCATTAAACACAGGAGTGCAGATATTCCTTAAAAATATTGATTTCCTTTCTTTTGGCTATATACCCAGCAGTGAAATTGCTGGATCACATGGTAGCTCTATTTTTAGTTTTCTGAGGAAACTTTGTATTGTTCTCCATAGCGGCTGTAGTAATTTACATTCCCAACAACAGTGTACAAGGGTTCCCTTTTCTAGAAATACTCATCAACATTTGTTACTGTCATTTTTAATACACAACATTTTAACTGGGATGTTTTGTATTAATTTAATGGTGATATCTCATTGCAGTTTTGATTTGCATTTCTCTAATTATCAGTGATGTTGAGCATTTTTCATATACCTACTTGACCATTTGTATGTCTTCTTTTGAAAAATGTGTTTGAATCTTTTGCCCACTGTATAATTAGATTATTTGTTATTCTGCTATTGAGTTGTTTAAGCTCTTATATATTCTGGTTACTAATCCCTTGTCAGATACATACTTTCTCCCATTCTCTATGTTGTCTCCTTAGTGTGTTGATGGTTGCCTTTGCTGTACAGAAGCTTTTTAACTTGATGTAATTCCATATCTATTTTTGCTTTGGTTGCCTGTGCTTCTGAGGTCTCACCCAAAAAATCTTTGCCTAGACCAATGTTCTGGAGGGTTTCCCCAGTGTTTTCTTTAGGTAGTTTCATAGTTCCAGGCCTTAAATTTAAAGCTTTAATACATTTGGGCGTGAATTTTGTGAATGGAAAAGATAGGGGTCTAGTTTCATTCTTCTGCATATGGTTATCTAGTTTTCTCAGTACCCTTCATTGAGAAGACTGACCTTTCCCCATTGTATGTTCTTGGTGCCTTTGCCAAAGATCAATTGGCTGTAAATGCATGGATTGATATCTGGATTCTCTACTCTGTTCCATTGGTCTATGTGTCTGTTTTTATGTCAGTATCATGCTATTTTGCTTACTGTCGCTTTGTAGTAAATTTTGATGTCAGGTAGTATGATGTCTCCAGCTTTGTTATTTTTGCTCAGGATTGCTTTAACTATTCAAGGTCTTTTGTAATTCCATATAAATTTTAGAATTTTTTTCCCTATTTCTGTGAAGAATATCGTTGGTATTCTCATAGGGATTACATTGAATCTGTAAACTACATCAAGTAGTACTGTTATTTGAAAAATATTAATTCTTCCAATTCATAAGCATGGAATATCTTTCCGCCTTTCTTTTTTTCTCCTGAGATGGAGTCTTGCTCTGTCACCAAGCTGGAGTATAGGCACAATCTTGGCTCACTGCAACCTCTGCCTTCTGGATTCAAGCAATTCTACTGCTTCAGCCTCCTGAGTAGCTAGGACTACAGGTGCATGCCACCACGCCCAGCTAATTTTTGTATTTTTAGCAGAGACGGGGTTTCACCATGTTGGCCAGGATAGTCTCGATCTCTTGAACTTGGGATCTGCCTGCCTTGGCCTCCCAAAGTGCTGGGATTACAGGTGTGAGCCACCGTACCTGACCCTTTCCACTTTTCTGTGTCCTCTTCAGTTTCTTTCATCAGAGTTTTATAGTTTTCCTTGATCTTTCACTTCTTTAGTTAGATTAACTCCTATGTATTTTGTAGCTATTATAAGTGGATTGTTTTTTTGATTTCTCAGATTGTTTGCTGTTGACAGAAATAAATGCTACTGATTTTTGTATGTTGATTTTATATCCTGCAATTTTACTAAACTCATTTATCAGTGTTAACAATTTTTTGTGGCGTCTTTAGGTTTCTCTAGGTATGACATCATGTCATCTGTGAACAAGGCTAATTTGACTTTTTTCTTTCCAATTTGGATGACCTTTATTTCTTTCTCTTGCCTAACTGCTCTGGCCAAGACTTCTACTATTATGCTGAATAATACGGTAAGAGTAGCCATCCTTGTCTTCTTCCAGTCCTAAGAGAAAAGGCTGTCAATTTCTCCCCATACAGTATGATGTTAGCTATGAGTTTGTCATTTATAGCATTTATTATTTTGAGGTACGCTCCTTCTATACCCATTTTGATGAGGGCTTTTATCATAAAGGGGTGCTGAATTTTACCAAATGCTTTTTCAGCATCTGTTGAAATGATGTGGTTTTTGTTCTTAACTTTGTTAATGTGACATGTCATGTTTATTGATTTGCATATATTGAATCATCCTCTTATCACTGGAATGAATTTCACTTGATCATGAATAATCTTTTTAATGTGTTGTTGAATTTGGTTTCCTAGTATTTTGTTGAGGATTTCTGCATCTACGTTAATCAATAATACTGGCCTGTACTTTTCTTCTTTTCTTGGGTCCTTGTCTGGTTCTGGTATCAGGGCAATCCTGGCCTAAAAATAAGGTTGGAAGTATTATCTCCTCTTCAACCTTATTTTATTTTTTTAAGAGATAGGGTCTCGCTCATGTTGCCCAGGCTGGAGTGCAGTGGTATAATCATAGCTCATTACAGACTCAAACTCCTGGGCTCAAGTGCTGCTTCCACCTTAGCCTCCCACATAGCTGGGACTACAGGCACATGCCACCAAACCCAACTAATTTTTAAAACTGTTCTTATAGAGACGGGGTCTCGCTATGTTGCCCAGGCTGGTCTCAAACTCCGAGTCTCAGGGGATCCTTCTACATCATCCTTCCAAAGTGCTGGGATTACAGGTATGAGTCACTGCACCTGGCCCAATTTTATTACCACTTTGATCTCATTACTTGTTATTGATTTGTTAAGGTTTTCTGTTTCTTCAAGGTTCAGTCTTGGTAGGTTGTATGGTATCCAGGAATGTATCCATTTCTTCTAGACTTTCGATTTTGGTGGTGTATCGTTCTTCAAAATAGTCTCTAATCACTCTTTTTATGTCTGAGGTTTCAGTTATTATCCTTCCTTTTTCATTTCCGATTTTATTTGGGTCTTCTCTCCTTTGTAGACTAGCTAAAGATTTACTGATATTGGTTGTCTTTTTAAAACACCAACTTCTTGTTTCATTGATCTTCTGTGGGGGTTTTTTGGTCTCTATTTCATTTATTTCTACTTTGATCTTGATTTCTTTCCTACTATTAATGTTGGGCTTGGTTTGGTCTTCCATTTCTAGTTCCTTGAGGTGCATTGTTAGGTTGTTTACTTAAATTCTATTTTTCTTTTTTGATAGAAGTGTTTATTGTCATAATCTTCCCTCTTAATAATGCTTTTGCTGTATCCCATAGACTTTGATTATATTTTCCATTTTCATTTGTTTCAGGAAATTTTTTTTCTTTTTAATTTTTCCATGATCTATTGGTCATTCAGGAGCATATTGTTTAATTTCCATATGTTTGTGTATTTTCCAGGGTCCTTCTGTTATTGATTTCTAGTTTTATTCCAGTATGGTCAGAAACGATACTTCATATTTTTTCTATTTTTTAAAATTTCTTCAGGCATATTTTATGGCCTAAGAGATACCCTACTCTAGAAAATGTTTGATGTGCTAATGAAAAGAATGTGTATTCTGCAGTAATTGGGTGAAATATTCTGTAAATATCAAGTCTATTAGATCTAGTATGTAGTTTAACTCAGACATTTTTTAATTTTCTATCTGGATGATCAGCCCATTACTGAGACTATGGTGTTAAAGTCCCCTACTATATGCATTGCAGTCTATATTTCCCTTTAGATCTATTAACATTGGCTTTACATTCTTAAGTTCTCCAGTATTGGGTGCATAGATATTTATAATATAATTGGTATATCTTCTTACTGAATTGATCTATTTATCTTATATGGTGCCCTTCTTTGTTTCTTTTTACAGTCTTAGATTGGTAGTCTTTATTATTCAATATAAATATAGCTACTCCTGTAATTTTTTGGTTTCCAGTTGCATGAATGTCTTGTTCCACCATTCACTTTCAGCTTATGGTATGTCTTTATTAGTGAGGTGGGTTTCTTGAAGGCAGCATATAGTTGAGTTTTGTTTATCTATTCAGCCACTCTATGCCTTTTAATTGGAGAACTGACAATACTTACCTTCAGTGTTACTATTAATAAGGACTCACTACTGCCATTTTGTGGCTTATTTTCTGATTGTTTTGAACTGCTTTTCTTCCTTTCTTTCTTTGTGGTTAAGTGACTTTCTCTAGTAATTTGTTTTTCATTTTTGAATTTTTAGTGAGTTTACTGTAGGTTTTTACACTCTGGTTACCATGAGGCTTACAAAAAACATCTTAGGGATATAAGAAGTTATTTTAAAGAGATGAGAACTTGTCTTAAGTCAAAAATACACAAAAAAAGGCAAAACAAAACAATTCTATGTTTCAACTGCATCTCCTCTACATTTTGACTCAATTTACATGTTTAACATTACCTACATTACCTATCTCTTAACAGGTTTCTGTAGCTATTACTGTTTTTGATAGATGTGATTATGGGCTTCATATTAGATAAGTGTACTGCACACCACAATGGCAGTAATAGAGTATTTTGTATTTGTCTGTGTACTTAATTTTACCAATGGATTTTATATGTTGAAAAGTTTTCTTTTAGCATATTAGTGGGGTTTTTTCTTTCACATTGAAGAATTCCCTTTAGCATTTCTTTCTTTTTTTTTTTTTCTGAAATCGAGTTTCACTCTGTCACCCAGGGGTAGTCTTATTTGGGTTGAATCTGTTTGGCACAGACTTTCCTGTCCCTGGATATTTGTATCTTTTTCAAGTTTTAAAAAGTTACCTGTTATTTCTTTGAATAAGCTTTCTATCCCTCCTTTTGTTCAGCTCTGTCTTGATCACCAATAAGTCTTAAATTTGGCCTTTTAAGATAATTTTCCATATCTTGTATACATTCTTTGTTCCTTTTCATTCTTTTTTCTGCACTGACTGTATATTTTCAAATAGCCCATCTTCAAGTTCACTAATTATTTTCTCTGCTTGGTCCACTCTGCTATTGAGAGCCTCCATGGAGTTCTTCAGTTAAGCAAATGTGTTTCCCATTTCCAAGATTTCTGTGGGATTTTTAAAAAATTTTTTCAATCCCTAGGCCGGGTGCAGTGGCTCACGCCTGTAATCCCAGCACTTTGGGAGGCTGAGGCAGGTAGATCACGAGGTCAAGAGATTGAGACCATCCTGGCCAACATGGTGAAACCCCACCCCTTAAAAAATTAATTAAAAAAAATTGTTTCAATGTCTTTGTTAAATTTCTCTGATAAATTTCTGAATTGCTTTTCTTTGTTATTTTGGAGATCACTCCATTTCCTTAAAACTCCTATTTTGTGCCAGGTACGGTGCATCATGCCTGTAATCCCAGCACTTTGAAAGGCCAAGGTAGGAGGATCACTTGAGCCCAAGAATTCAAGACCAACCTGGGCAACATGGTGGGACCATCTCTACAAAAAATTCAAAAATTATCCAGGTGTTGTAGCATGTTCCTGTAGTCCCATCTACTTAGGAAGCTGAGGTGAGAGAATCACCCGAGTCTGGAAGGTTGAGGCTCAGTGAGCCATAGTTGTGCCACTGCACTCCAGCCTCGGTGACAAGGCGAGACCCTGCCTCAAAACGAACAAACAAACAAAAAACTGCTATTTTAAATTCTTAGAAAGCTCACAGATTACCATCTTGTTAGGGTCAGTCACTGGATTTTTGCTTTGTCCTTTTGGGGTGGTAATGATTCCCTGTTATTTTTTATGGGTGTACCTTCTATGTCTTTGCATTGAAGGATTTGTTATTCCAGTTTTCTCTGTCTGGCTGGTTTTGATTTTGTTTTGTTTTGAGACAGGATCTCACTCTGTCACCCAGGCTGGAGTGCAGTGGCACAATCTCAGCTCACTGCAACCTCTGCCTCCCAGGTTCAAGTGATTCTCACGGCTCAGCTTCCTGAGTAGCTGGGATTACAGGTGCGCACCACCACGCCTGGCTAATTTTTGTACTTTTAGTAAAGACGGGGTTTTGCCATGCTGGCCGGGCTGGTCTTGAACTGCTGGCCTCAAGCAATCTGCCCACCTCGACCTCCCGAACTGCTGGTATTATAGGCATGAGCCACGGCACCTGGCCTTGTTTTGATTTTTATTAGATGTATCCGCTTAATCAATATTGCTAAGTCACTGCCTCCTTTTCAGCTCTAGGAAATTATTGAACAGCTGCCTAACCTGAATAGGGAGGCCTCAAAGGGATTATCCCAGCAGCGTGTCAAGACTGGCTAGGAGTTCGTGCCCATGGGACTTGTGGAACATACCTCGTATAGCATGGTGCTGCTGAACAGCCACTATGATTTGGCATTTCCTTTGATTAACAGAGCGGAGTTTCCAGGGCTGAGGATGGTAGTCTCACCTCCCCACTTTGTCACTGCCTGTCCTCAGGCATTTTTTCCCTTCAGGCAGGCACTGTACTTCCCACAGGTTAAAGCAAGGACAGGTCTCCCAACAGGGAACCCAAGATGGTGGGGAAGTTTATTGACTACCTCAACCTCACTGTTTCCAGTGTTGAAGTCATGAGTTGGGAGGAGATTTTACAAACTCTTGGTCCTGGGTTGAATGGGGTAGTGGGGCAATGAAGATGTGGAAGGAAGTCTGATTCTCTTACCATCTGCTTGGAATTGTTCACTTCCCTGTGACCCTGGGATTCTCTCATCCTTATATTTGAAATCTGGGTTGTTGCTGGTTAAAATCTTAGTGCTGTATATTAATTTTTGTTGCTCTGTGGTGGTGATGGTTGGTGGGGGGTGCCAGGGGTCTAGGGTAGTTAAGCCAACTTGTTTCCACAGTGTCATTTTGGAACTAGATGGCCATTTGTTAACAATATTAAGTGTTCTGATCCATAAACATGGAACTTTTTTTTAAGGTTTTCTTTCTTTCAGTGTTTTATAGTTGTCAGTGTATAAATCTTGTACTTCTTTTCATAATTCCATAGTCATTTTGGTCAAAGAGACATGGTAGAACCAATACTCATTTCTAAGTATTTTAATGGGCCTCACTGTATTTGGTTTGAATGTGTATATACAAATTTATTCTCTTTCATTTTTATTTTTCACCCATTATACATTCACATTATTTGAAACATTATGTAATCTGCAAACCTGTAAAAACCAGTAACCCATGACGACCATACCTACTCCTAGCCCCCACGTCACCTCTTCTTATGCTCATAGGAAATCACTCTCAACTGTTGCCTTGGGTGTTTTGTTTCATAGCTCTAAATAACACACTTATACTTTTCAGCTTCATGCATTATCTACTGACTTCCCACTATAAAGAGAAATAAAGGTTAGCTCTCTCTGATATGTACACCTTCCCACTGACCCCACTCAGCTTGCCTTCTCTAAATAGTTATGCTGTTATTCTCTGTTGTGAGGGGCTGTCCTGTGCATTAAAGTATGTTCAGAAGCAGGCTGGGTGCGATGGCTCACACCTGTAATCCCAGCACTTTGGGAGGCCGAGGCAGGTGGATCGCTTGAGGTTGGGAGTTTGAGACCAGCCTGGAGAAACCCCATCTTGCCTAAAAATACAAAATTAGCTGGGCATGGTGGCGCATGCCTGTAATCCCAGCTACTTGGCAAGGTGAGGCAGGAGAATCGCTTGCACCCGGAAGGTGGAGGTTGTGGTGACCTGAGACGGCACCACTGCACTCCAGCCTGGAAAACAAGAGTGAAACTTGGTCTCAAAAAAAAAAATGTATGTTCAGAAGCATCCTTGGCCTCTACTCACTGATGCCAGTAGCACAGTCCTGGCACTGCTGTCACCTCCCACCAGTTATTGACAACTAACAATATGTCTCCAAACATTGCCAATATACCTTGAGAGGCAAAATTGTCTCCCATTTGAGACCACTGCCCTACTGCAATTCGACAGTATGACTGTTTTTAGTTTCCTGTTTAAAAGGTACTCTAATTTCATTTAACTTCATACTTTTTCCTAGTCTAAGATAGTGAGACACCCTGAAATGTGTACATATACTTGCTACCATTACTTATAGGAATAGCTCCCTAGTCATAGACTCATGGTAGAATCTTAGTGATGCAGTTAAGAGTTCTCAAAATGGATCACTGTCCAGGTCTGTGGTTGTATACTCAAAAGTTCAGGAGAACTCAACGAGAAGTTTTAAGCCAGGTGCGGTGGCTCACATCCGTAATTCCAGCACTTTGGGAGGCCGAGGCGGGCAGATCACTTGAGGTGAGGAGTTTGAGACCAGCCTGGCTAACATGGTGAAGCCCTACCTCTACTAAAAATACAAAAATTAGTTGGCCGTGGTGGCAGGCACCTGTAATCCCAGTACTCGGGAGGCTGAGGCAGGAGAATCACTTGAACCCAGGAGGCAGAGGCTGCAGTGAGCTGAGATCGTACCACTGCACTCCAGCCTAGGTAACAGAGCGAGACTCAGTCTCAAAAAAAAAAAAAGAAGAAGTTTTAAATTTCAAGCCTTTAGCACCTTTGAAAATTTGGGTACTCTGAATGAATAACGGATTTCTGCCAGGATATGTGTGTGCTGACATGTGTATTTACCAGCACAGAAAGTCATCAGATTCCCTTGCTTACCTAACTTAAGAAAAGCAGAGAGGCAGGCAATACAATTAAGACATTAAAGACCAAACGATACCATGCTGCACTGAGAGAGAGGTTTACAACAGTTTTAATGGAAACACAGTGGTAGGTGAATTAAATTATCAATTCATACAATGATGCACTTCCACTTAATTAATAGTAAATATATTTTCTCTTCCATTGGTTTTCTTAATAATTTTATTTTCTCTAGCTTCAGTATATAACACATACAGCGAGACTCTGTCAAAAAATCTATATATATATTATCAGAAAGGCTTCTGGTCAATAATAAGCTGTTAATAGTTAAGTTTTGGGGGACTCAAAAGTTATACACAGATTTTCAACTATGTGGAGGGTCAGTGTCCCAATCCCCACACTATTCAGGCCCAACTGTATTTCACCTTCTGCTAGCTCATGCCCAAAGGCTTTTTCTATTTGATAAAAAGTAACAGCAATAAAAGGTTGTAATCTCATGTGCCAATGTTGGTATAAGCTAATCACAGATCCCCTGAATACAAAAAATACTTCATTGCATTCCACATCCAATAAAACCCAAGGACAAATGGCTACCTATTTTCAGTATTTTCCCCTGTAAATGCGTATTGGGAAATAGTGAACTATATACTCTCCCTGTATTTGCTGTATGTTATTCACTAGCTCATAACATATATACTAACAAATAAAAACCATAAAGAAAATTATTGAGACCTTTCCCATCTTAAATTATGCTGACATTACTATGCATTTTGGGGGTAGCTAGATAAAATAATAATGCACCATTATACTACCTGTTAGTAGGTTGTATACTTTAGGTTTGTAAATAAGTTGTAAAAAACTTGAGATACTATCCATCCATCTTTCCTCAGGCCAGTCAAAGCTGTACAACTACTAGTAATATGGTTTAAATTGAATTTGAACTCTCTTTCTCCCATGGCAACTACCTTTATCTGAAGACAGGGATGCTGGAAATTAAGAAAGATTTCTTTAACCCCATGATTTTTAAACACATTGCTATATCCTCCACATCAATTAGCACTAGTTCATATACGCAAAATCTCCTAAATTAGATCAAGGAGTACTTTTGTTCTTACCAATACTTTAAACCAGATAAGCAAAAAATGGTTTTACAGCTGGGCACGGTGGGTTGTGCCTGTAATCCCAGCATTTTGGGAGGCTGAAGCGGGCAGATCACCTGAGCTCAGGAGTTCGAGACCAACCTGCCAACATGGTGAAACTGCATCTCTACTAAAAATACAAAAATCAGCTAGGCATGGTGGCGGGTACCTGTAATCCCAGCTACTCGGGAGGCTGAGGTATGAGAACTGCTTGAACCTGGGAGGCAGAGGTTACAGTGAGCTGAGATCGCACCACTGCACTCCAGCCTGAGGGATGACCAAGACTCTGTCTCCAAAAAAAGAATAAAAATAAAAATAAATAAAAACACTTTTGCCACAAAACATGGAGAAATGCTGGATAAAAATATAATAAAGGGCTGGGTATAGTGGCTCATGTCTGCAATTGCAGCACTTTGAAAGGCCAAGGCAGGAGGACTGTTTGAGCCCAGGTGATACCATCCTGGGTAACATGGTGAAACTTAGTCTCCACAAAAAGTTTTTTAAAAAATAAAAATTAGCCAGGCATGGTGGCACACACCTGTAGTCCCAGATACTCAGGAGGCTGGGTTGGGAAGATCACTTGGGCCCAGGAGGTTGAGGCTGCAATTAGCTGTGATCACACCACTGCACTCCAGCCTAAATGACACAGCAAGACCTTGTCTCAAAAATTAAAATAAAAAATATATAACAAGAGCTGAGTGCACCGGCTCATACCTATAAGACCAACGCTTTGGGAGGCTGAAGTGGGAGGATCACTTGAGGATGAGGTGGGAGGATGACTTGATGTCAGAAATTTGAGACCAGCCTGAGAAATATAGCAAGAACCCATGTCTATAAAAAACATTTTTAATTAGCCAGGTGTGGTAAGGAGCTTGAGGTTACAGTAAGCAATGAATGTACCATTGCATGCCAGCCTAGGTGAAAAGCAAGACCATGTCTCTTTAGAGGGGAAAAAGCCTAAAGCATAACAGAGCACATAAAAAAAAAAATAAGAAAAATTGCCATGGACCTATGACTGAATTGGGAACTGAAAACCAGAACCGTGGGGAAAAGTTCCTTAGTCTGGGTAGTATACAGCCTGGGGCTTTAAAACAAAGATTCAAACAGATATTTGTACACTCATGCTCACAGCAGTATTATTCACAAAAGCCAAAATGTGATAACAACCCAAATGGCTATAGACAAATGAGTGAATAAACAAAATATGGTATATACATTTATATACCATATTTTTAAGATAGAAATATTATTCATAGATGAATAATACAACATGGATGAACCTTGAAAATGTTATGCTAAGTAGAAGAAGTCAGACACAAAAGGATAAATATTGCATAATTCTACTTCTAGGAGGTAGTTAAAAACAGTAAAATTTATAGGGCAGAAAGTAGAACAGTGGTTACCAGGGGCTAGGGATAAGGGTAAAGGGAAGTTACTGTTTATTTCGTATAAAATTTCCATTTCAAATGATGAAAAAGTTCTGGAGATGGATTGAGGCTGAGGTGCAAAGACTGCTTGAGCCCAGGAGGTGAAGGTTGCTAGAGCCAAGATTGTGCCACTGTACTCCAGTCCAGCCTGGGCAACACAGCAAGACTCGGTCTCATAAATAAATAAATAAGAAACTGGGCACAATGGCTTAGGCCAATAATCTCAGAACTTTGGGAGTCTGAGGCAGGAGGATCGCTTGAAGCCAGGAATTCAAGACCAGTCTGGGCAACACAGTAAGACTCCATCTCTACCAAAATAAAACATTAAAAAATTAGCTAGGCATAATGGGGCATATTTGTTGTTCTAGGCTTAAAAGGCCAAAGTAGGAGGAATGAAGTATGAAGCTGCAGTGAGCTATAATCATGCCTCTGGACTCTAGCCTGAGTACCAGAGCAAAACTTCAACTCTTAAAAAAAAAAAAAGGTTAAGATGGTAATGTTTGTGTTGTGCATGTATGTATGAATGTGTATACGTATGTGTATATACATATATACATATATCTGTATATAAAAATGAAAATAAATGAAATGGGAAAATACAGATCACTTTCAAAGGAATACTAAGAATGACACTAGTCCACATAGCCAAGTCAATTCTAAGCAAAAAGAACAAAGTGGGAGGCATCACACTACCTGACTTCAAACTATACTATAAGGCTACAGTAATCAAAACAGCATGGTACCATTACCAAAACAGAGATATAGACCAATAAAACAGAACAGAGGCCTCAGAGGCAATGCCACACATCTACAACCATCTGATCTTTGACAAACCTCACAAAAACAAGCAATGGGGAAAGGATTCCATGTTTAATAAATGGTGTTGGGAAAATTGGCTAGCAGTGTGCAGAAAGCAGAAACTGGACCCCTTCCTGACACTTTACACTAAAATTAACTCCAGATAAATTAAAGACTTAAACATAAGACCTAATACCATAAAAACCCTAGAAGAAAACCTAGGCAAAACCATTCAGGACATAGGCCTAGGCAAGGACTTCATGACTAAAACACCAAAAGCATTGGCAACAAAAGTCAAAATAGACAAATGGGACCTAATTGAACTTCAGAGCTTCTGTACAGCAAAAGAAACAATCATTAGAGTGAATCGGCAACCAACAGAATGGGAAAAAATTTTTGCAATCTACCCATCTGACAAAAGGCTAATATCCAGAATCTACAAA
>CAUYLG010004106.1:0-120015 GCA_963573385.1 Cacajao melanocephalus
ACTAATTATACTTTTATATTATATTTATATTTATTATATATTATATAATATATATTTATATTATATTTATATTAATTATACTAATTATACTAATATACTAAATATATTAATTATATTAATTATACTATATTATATTAATTATACTATAATAATAATATAGTATAATATAATATAGTATAATAATTATACTATAATTATATTAATTATACTATAATTATACTAATTATACTAATATACTAATTATACTAATATACTAATAAATACTAATTAATAATAATTAGTATTATTTAATAATTAGTATATGATGTACTATGGTTGGGAATAGAAACAAATATGTGAATGTAAATAAGGATGTGTATAGATATGGCCTGTTCAGCTCTCAAAACTGAACATGTAGAAAATCTGGAATAATGAAGCTAGAATTCTATAGCTAACACTATAAAATGTAACCATGCAATCCAGTTTGTTTTGCTTCCTAAAGAAGGAATAGTTATCTTCTTTCTTTTCTAAGGTTTGATCCTCCTGCCTAGACAAAAGATACTTGTGCCATATAAATGACCATTTGTTTTAGATTTAAGTGGATAGATATTTTCTTTTCTTTTCTTTTCTTTTCTTTTTATAACCAGGATCACAGACATTATGGAAAGCCTCTTTGAAGTTTTATGCTAAGTACTTTCTGCTGAAGCTTTCATTTTCCTCTGCTTTGCTCACTACCTTTCCATTATGATAAATCACTAAAATCACAAAGCTTATCTTGCAACAAACCTATCATTTCTTTCTTTCCTTTTTTGAATTTTCATTTCTTCTACAAAGTTTTGATGACTTAGATAACTTAGACTACATGTGCCACTTCTAAGAGTCATGTTATACATGCAGTAGTTTTCATCCATTTAGCACAGATTTCCCCTCTAAAGCATGTCACATGATAATCACATGGTAATTGTAAAATATATGTTAAATACTAGTGAAATAAAAGAATCAGAGCATTTTAAATCTATCTCCTTTCTACTTTTCACAGCATCCATCAATTTCCTTACTTACCATAAGAAAATGTGAATTGAATCTGCTTCCTAAAAGTGCATGTGTTCTTTCCACTGTTACTTGATTGAAATTTTTATAACTTTTTGTCTCTTATAGAAAAGATAATAATTAGTGAATGTATAGTGTGCATGTCTCAAAAATAAGGTCTATAAATCTTTATTATAAAATTCTGAAAAGATAAGAAACCAGAACTTATAATTTTAGTTTCATATTAGTCAATTTCAAAATCATTATAAAGTGAACCAAATTTATTACTTTATTTAAAATAAAATTATTTAATATACCCTTATAAACTGTTGAACAATAAGGCTTTAAAAAGTAATTTAAATATCTAACTGCTAGTATTGCAATTACTTTTCATTTTCTGAGAAATTAGTCTATATAATTTATAAAATACCAAATTCTGTGGTAGAAAATGAAAAAAACACATTTTATCTTCTGAGTATAAATAATACTTTTTATGAAACTGATAATAAACATTTCACAATTTTTTAAAGAATTTTCTTTGAACTAGTTATTTCAGAACTGCAGTTTCTCAAATTGCTAAGTCAATTTTCCAAGGTGTAAATGTGATACAGAGAAGGGCCTCTTGCCTCTGTAGGCTCTTTGTTGGCAGAAACAACACTTTATTTATCTTTGTGTCTTCAGCATCCAATATCTTGAAATATGGTAGTTGCTCAGTAAATTCCTCATGACTGAGTACTGTATATCCTCAGGGTATCCAGGAGAGTACTCAATTGTGGTTATTCTTTTTCCAGTGCAGTTGATTTTTCCTTAGGGAAGATATCTGTTTTGTAAAGGCTTCATCACAAAATAGATATAAATGTGAATATTAGAGTAGACATATTTTGTTATGTTCATACCTGTAGTGGTCTATCTGTTCTATCATATTTTTCTAATTTTTTTCAGATCAAAAAGAATGTAGTAAAAAGGTAATGGATCTATAAAACATCACTTTTTAGAAAAGTATGGTTATTATTAATCTAATAAAATAATGATTTCAGTAGTTTTGTCAGTTAGAACCAAATAAATCTGATGTCTAATATGATTTTCAAATTCCCTATTTTATTAGGCTAATCCTACATCTTGATTCATGACATGCTATCAATGTTCACCCATGAATGACCATATTTTGAAAAACAAAATTAACTCACCACAGAATGAACATTAGTGAACTTACCACCCAGACAAATAACTAGATGAACAGTAACGAACATTTGCCTGGTTTTGCTCCCCTATTATACCTCTCACAGAATTACCTTGACATTTGTGTTTGTAATTTTCTTTTAACTCAAATATGTATGCCTAAAAATATTTTATTTAGTTATCAGTTTCTGAACTTATAAAAGGGTTTTATAAATGTAGTTTAATATTAATCAGAACTGAATAATTATATGCTTAGAATTAATTCATACTTAGAAAATTCTACAAATAGTGTATTCCAGACATTTTTTAGACTCTAAGAAATGAATCAAAATTTGGCAATCTTTCAGTTTTGCAGGAGTTCTCAGTGTTTTGGTGAACACAGACACGTAAACTTGTAGTTATTATGTGATTTGACATAGAAAGGACGCCTAATGCTTTATGATATGTACCAGCAAGTGGACTGAGTTGAGCCTTAAAGAATGAGCAGGATTTACTTAAGCAACAAGAAGTCATGGCATTTGAAGATTTTTTTATATTTGCATGATGTATGTAAACTGGTAGTATAAAACAAAGCTGGAAAATAAGGCAGAAGCCAGATGTTGAAGAGCTTTGCAAACCATACACAGCATTAAGGTGTTTTTCTGTAGGTTGTAAGAAGTCTGGGAAAATTTAAAGAGGATGGATTCAATGGTCTGTTTGGCTATTTAGAGAAACCATCCTAATAGCAGCTTAGAGGACAGGTAACAAAGAGGTCAAATGTGGTCACCAGACTATGACAATAATCCAGGTAAGAAATGTTGAAGATTGATTTTGGAGACTGTGTTGATGGAAAGAAATGAGAAATTTATAAGGACTTTAGATGAGAATAACAAGACTTGTTTACAAATGTGAATGATTGACAAGAATTATGCTGAAAGGTGAGAAATTTAAGATTTCCAGATTTCCAGATTGGATTACTGAGTCACTGGTAGAACCATTAGCCTGGTCTAGAGAATTTTGTGAAAAGAGAAGGTTTAATGAGGGATCATGTGAGAGTGTGAGGAAGGAGTTTAGTCTTGGACCTGTTTAATTTCCTAGAACCTATATGAAAACAGCTAAACCTATAGTTGAGCACCCAAACGCAAGGCATTATACTAAGAGTTCTAAAAATTGAAAATCAAACAACTCTGAGCCTCAAAAATTTTGCTGTCTGAGAAGGAATAATACAAACACCCAGGTATCTTTTAGCTTCCTAGGTGACATCAAACAAGAACAAACAGTGCTATGATTTACCAAAGAGAAACTCTCTTCTGTTTGTGTAATCAGGCTGGGCAGCATGAGTAAGATGTTCCTTGAGGTTCGCCATGCTGGATCATGAGTGCTTTGGTTAGCAGAAATAGTAGTGAAGGAAGAAAGGAAGAAACAGAGATCAGAGAAAGATGGAACAGAAAGCAGCATGGTATGGAGGCAGGGTGTGTGGAATACATTTGTAGAGCTTCCAGTCCATTCTGACTACAATTTGAGATTCAAATAGGAGACTAGTGAATAATAAATCTGTAATAAAAATTGGGAACAGATTTGGAGGAATGTTGAGTGCTAGGAATTGTAGTTTACTTAGTTGGCAACCTCCTTGGGGGTTGGAGCTATAAGCTTAAATATGGTTTTAAGGGTAAAATGATCATATCAGAATTTCACTTGAAGAAAATTAATGAGGTACAAATATATGGAATGAACTGAGGAGGACAGAAAATGCCTGTGAGGATCCTGTTTAGGACTCTATTCTAACAATCCATGAAGAGAAAAATGGAAGCTATAAAGGACAGCAGAAAAGAAGCAATAGAATGGATGTGATTTCATATTATTTTCCAATTAAAGATGAAAGGAAGGAGGAAGTCAAGGATGGTTCTAAGAGTTTGGGTCAAGCACTTGCTGGGATGTTTGGTGACAGCTCTGTGGGCCTGGGATCAGCCCAGATGACTATGTGTTGGAACAAATTTATGGGTCTGGGTGATTGGGAAGAAATAATTTATCTGAGAAGAAACAACTACCAAAACTAGCAAAGCCAGGAAAGATAGATATTAAGAAAAAATGAGTGATTTGAGACCAGCTTGGGCAGCATGGTGAGACCCTGACTCTACAAAAAATAGAAAAAAAATTAGCTGGATGTGGTGGTATGTGCCTGTAATTGCAGCTTACTCAGAAGGCTGAGGTAGGGAAATTGCCTGAACCTAAGTAGTCGAGGCTGCAGTGAGATATGATTGTGCCACTGCACTCCAGCCCGGGTGACAGAATGAGACCCTGTTTCAAAAAAACAAATGGAGTCATTTCTTACCTTTGAATGAATGGATTTTTCAAAATTATGGACATAGAGGAAAGACTACGAAGGGACATGAGATTTTCCCTTTATTTTACAAAATGGTTTAGTTTGAATAAAGTTCTACAAGTTTTTTTTTCCAGCTCTAATATTCTGGAAGTCTAAGATTCTGTGAATCTTAGATCTTCTTGAGAGATTAGAAAGTGGATAAGTAGAGGTGTTGTGTATAAAGATGGCTTGATTTTATTTGACAATAAAGGACAGTGAATGGCCAGCAAGGGAAGAGACAGTGTCAAAGGAAAAAAAGAAGATAATGATGGAGCAAGATCCCTGGTTGAGATCTAAAGCAGAAATGAGAACATCTACTGTGGCAAGCTGAAGCAGCTCCACAGGAGCACTGACAAAAAGGGAGTTGGGTGGGGATGTAAGAAGGCTAGAGAAAGGATTTGAGGAAGTATGTTTCATTGGGCTCAGCCCAAGTAGTAAATTAACAAGTGATGTTTCTCTTCTGGGAATGAAGAGGTATGGAGAGGGAACTGAAGGGATCAGTAACATATGCTATCAAAAGTGCAATAGACAAGAGATGCACTGAAAATTGCCAGAAAGCAGTGAAGAGCAGATTCCTTTGTGTCTTCATATTCCTTTGTCTGCATGGCCTGTCTGTATGATTTACTTAAGCAGAGAGTGTCACTCTAGAATGTTTAAAAAGAGATTTAGTTTTTGGTTCTGTGGATAGATGAACATACTTGTCCTGTAGACCTCTTCAGTGAGGTTAATTGAGGCTAAAAAGCCGAGTGACAGAGTGACACGCAGGCCTGAAAAAGATATTTGATATGACCTGAAAGGGAGATGATGTTTCTGTGATCCGTTTCACTTCATTTAGAGTAACTGGTATAAATAAATTGTAAGAGAGGATTTTCCTCACCACAGTGTCACATCCGCTTAGCCCAGATTACCATAGTCAACAGTTTCTTAGCTTTTGATGGAGGGTAAAAAGGAAAGCAGGGTGAGACGTACTGAGCCAAACCTCTTATCTGATTTTATCCAGGCTTAGAGAATGCAATGTTTTAAAATATTGGCTACATATAAAGATCAAAGCAAGGAATTCAATAGATAGCTTAATATTTTTTAGTGAGAAAATTTATACACATGTAGAACATAGCAGTGGTAACATGGGATGTTTGGACATTTTCAAAATGAGTAAAAAGAGAGTCTTCAAGTGAACTCTTAGAAAAATCTTTTCTGTCAGTAGTCATCTATAAACTTCCCTGGCTTGGAGTCACAGCTGGGAAACTGGAGCAGGGTCAAGGGCACATAGCATTTCTTAGCACCAACAGATCCACAGTAATTGGACTTCAAAACCATGCTGAGTCCCTGTTTCTTAAAAACCAAACTGAGAATTGTGTAGCATTTAACAACAAATCATATTCCCTGGCCAAGATCTAAAGCTCCACTTGTAGACAATGTACAATCTGGACCCATTCCACCTGCTTTCGAAAGCTGCCAAATGTTTACTTTCTTCTAATTTTGTCCTGTGTTGTGTTTTCACTCATAACACATATTTTGCACCAAAAATAATTTAGTAGGTTAGTGGGAATAGAGTAATAAATGAGGAGCAAATGGAGAAACTGCTGGCTGGTGGAGCAGCCTACGATTAATAAATTGTGCAACATGTGATTTGGCAGCTCTTTGATTCACTAGCAGAGTCCCCTCCCTTGTAAATTCTAGTTGGCTTTCCCATACATTATTATGTGGATTCCTTATAACCACTTCCCTTTCTGATTTTTTCCAGAGACAGGGTATAAAGTTTCCCTAAATGCCAATAAAATGTGAAATCTTATCCCTCTCTTTAGGCTGGCTTTGTGTAGTCATCTTCTAAAATAAGAACAGCAAATGTCTTAAACATTGCTATTTTCTATTTTTATGTTCATTCAATAGTTACAACACTTCACAGTTTTCATTTCAATGACAGTTTGTTAAAATTTGAGAGATAAATATTAACAGAAATTGTGCATATTTTCTTTTTACCTTTAAAAATAAAATTAATTTCTCATAATGCTGTGAAGAAAAATCCACATCCTTAAATTAGTACAGATTATGTACTAATTTCTCCACCTAATCAAAATCTGTAGATGAATGGACTTGAAAGAGGTACATTAACTTCAAATCCATTAACACATAATTTTAGTTTGCTGGTGCATTCCTAAAGTAACATAAAAACACTGGGATTAAAATGTTGATTCTGTTTACATAATCAGAGAATATTTGTTTTTTATGGAGGCAATATATTTAGTCATTGTTATTCATTGTGACACACTAAAAAAGGATTCTTTACTGTATTTTACTATACTGAAGCATTTGTTGACAAGCTTTTAAGAGGAGGTTTTCATATTGTGCAATGAAGGAGTGGGAGGATATAAATAGCTTTCATCATGCGCAGTGTCTTCTGAGAATAATTTTTTTCTTTCTTTTTTTTTTTTTGAAATGGAACTTTGGCAATGAAAAGCCTAAAATATATACATAGCATTACATCATTTGTATTAAATCATTTTGTGTTTTGAGAGCTTTCTAGATTCAGAGAGTAAAAATTAGTCAGAATGAAAAGATAAATCGTTCAATATGTCTAAAAGCCTCAGAACCCATGTTCCCCAGTATCCAGAAAGTTCATGGCATATTTATGTCAGACCTGCAATGTATAAGCCTTAAATGTTTAGAAGTTGCCTTGGAATGCAACTGGAGAAAAAAAAATTTGCAAAAGGAGTTAAGTAAGTTTGGGATGAAGGGAGTTATAGCTTCATTTAATTTTCATTATTATAGCTCTCTATAACATTTAATATAAGTGATATTTTGAGAGTTTTGACATGCTTTTCTCTTTTGCATTTCTGACTACATGACTTTCCTGCTTATTGGACTTGAGCATTTTGCTGCCTCTGGGGATGGGATTTGGGTTTGGGTAGTGTTGTATAGATTAACACATTGAACATGTTTCTAGAGAGAGACTTAATATTTAGTTATGTTTGCACAGAAGATAATAAGCTTGAAAGCCAGATTTGGGGGAAGGGAAAGAATTGTCCAAATTTCTTTCATTTACATTAAGATATCAAAGATCCAGCGTGAAGGAGCCATACATAGAGTTAGGCCTATCTGTGTGGATAGAATGTCCCCTCTGCTTCCCCCAGTGAGGCACTTTCATGGTAGAAAATGGATAGGACATATATAGAGTAAAAGACAATTTCCTCTCTCTAGCCTCAGGAAAACATGAGAAGGATACCAGAAAGAGGGAGAGGAGAAGAGAAAAGTAGTAAGATGTGTATCTCTAATTCATCTGCCCAGGAAGTATGTTATATAATTAGAGTAGGACAATGAGAACAGGATGGCGTCAGCTAATTCCCCGTCTGCAGGAAACAAGGAGGGAAGGGGTTCCAATATGGGGCAACTTGGTCTAGCAAGAGGGCAGAGCAGCATTGTTAGAGAGGATAGGTCTGGCTGGCACACCTCAGCCTCCTTCAGCTCCTGTGCTTGGTTGCTGAGATGAGATCCAAGGGGCCTAAGGAGTACAGGGGTTGGGGGTTGGTGAGCCATGGCAGAGACTGCAGTGGGCCATGAGGCTTGGGGACTGTTGCAGACCTAGGGCTATGAAACCTGTGATAACTATGGGGAAAGTCAGCAAAGGAGAGATGGCTGATGTGCCAGGGGGAATCCCCTTCACTCAAGCAGTGGGCAATGAGCTAATCAGCTGTGGAGTTTAGAAACAGTTTAGAGACAGATGCCAGCAGGTGCCCAGGAATTAGGTGGATTGGGAACATTATACTAGAAACAAATAGATACAGCCAGAGTACACGTGGAGGTCTGTTTAAAGCAAGAGTTGGGATAGGGCTTGTCAGATTAAGAAGCAGTACGATCTAAAGAGACTATTCGTACATGTGTACCTAGCTGAGTTTTAAACTGGATAAAATTAAAGTTTTAATTTTTCCTTTCACTAACCAGTAGGTGATGGCTTAAGACGAAAATTAGCTTACTTATAGTTTAAAAAGAGCTATTTTTTTTAGCACCATGTTTGAGCACATTGACCCATCTATACTTTGAGCAAAGCTCTGGACTCATTATTAAAATTGCTGGTTGTCTATGGAGCAGCATCACTACACCTGAATTCCCAAATGTGTCATGTAATATCATATTAAAACTTTTATTATACTCAGAAAGTGGCGGTAAAACCTTTACTCCTTGTGCTTAAAAAAATCAAAATTATTTCATAGTTCTCTGCCAACACTAGAAGGTATAAACTGATGCTCCACAGGTCACAACGTGCTTTTATATATTTTATTTGACCCATACAGTTTTTCTAAATATAATCATTGCAGCACTATTCACAGTAGCCAAGACATGGATTTCAACTTAAATGTTCATTAAGAGTAGACTAGATAAAGAAAATGTGGTAGGTATGTATACTCCATAGAATACTATGCAGCCATGAAAAGAATGAGATCATGTCCTTTGAAGGAATTGGATGGAGCTGGAGGCCATTATCCTTAGCAAACTAACACAGGAGCAGAAAACCAAATAACTCACGTTCTCACTTATAAATGAGAGCTAAATGATGGGAACACGTAGACACAAAGGGGTATACAACAGACACTGGGACCTACCTGAGGGTTGACAGTGGGAGGAGGGAGAGGGGTAGAAAAAATAACTATTGGGCACTAAGCTTAGTACCTGGGTCACAACATAATCTGTACAACAAACCATCATGTATAGGGCTCAGCTCTACCGAGTCTAGTGGGTATTCTCTATGGGTACAGAGTCGAGAGACTGTAGAAGTAAAGACACAAGACACCGAGATCAAGAGAGAGTGCGGGCCCAGGATCCACTACTACCTAGTATGCGGAGTCCGGTAGTGGCCCCAAGTGCCGGGACACTCCGACTTTTATTGGGTACAAAGTAGGGGGTAGGGAGAGTAGGGTGAGTTCAAGCAAATCTCGTGTCTAAGGAACAAAGGGGCCAAGGCTTGCAAGTAGCTGAACAAGGGGCCAGCGAGATGCGCCAGCACTTTATGTTATGCTTGCCAAGTAAGAACAAAGGCTTCCAGAATTATGCTACTTCTTACTATACTCAAAAGAGGAACCCAGTGCGGAAGTAGGGAGTGAAGGCAGACATAGATTGTGGCCAATACAGCACAGCACCACATAGAGTCAATTAAGCCCCAGGATAGCTGCGGGTTGGGTTGATTGATATCAGTCTTTCCACAAGAGTATCGGGGCGTGGAGTGTTCTCCAGCTCGCCTAAGGACAGGGAATATTCCCTTCTAAGGTCTGCTGAGTAGCGGGTGCTTCCCCAAGCACTGGCGCCACCACAGAGATTTTAGATGCCCTCTAGCAACCCTTATGTGAATGTGACAGAGGGCTGGGTTTCCGCATTCAACACGTTATCTCTGCCGATGGCCACCAGTCCATGTTCACAGGTATTAATGCACTTGCCTCGTGGCCACATCCCATAATGTCCCTTACCAGTCCCTGACCAGAGCAACCTGAAGTTCCTAGATAATTATGCATAAAGTACAAGAAGGCTTTAATCAGGGCTTAATATTCAATAAGTCTAATATCTAATCACTCATGATACTCCTAAGTAGAATCTTCTTTCTATATTCTATTTATTAGATAGGAGCTGGCTGAGGCTTCAGTCTCCTGCTTTGGCACTTATGAGACTTTCCTCCCACACTCGTGACACAAGTTTACCAACATAAGAAACCTGCACATGTACCTCGAACCTAAAATTAATCAAAATTGCTAAGAGAATAAATTTCAGATGTTCTCACCACAAAAAATGATAAGTATTTGGGTTGGTGCATATATAAATTAGCTTGATTCAATTATTCCACATTATATTCATAAATCATAACATCACTTTGTACCCCATAAATATGTATAATTATAAATTGTCAATTCATTAAAAAAAGTTTAAACTTAATGGCATAAAAATATGACAAAAAGATTTCTACCAAAAAATTTAACAAAAAAGAATTCAAATATTTTACAAAATCGTGGATTTCTGGCTACTGTTAATGGTATCTTAAGGTCTGGCACTGTGCCTGCATTCCTAAACATCACTGGTTGCTAGAGCTGAGTATTGGGTGTCCATTTCCTGTGAGTGATGGTGTTCCACTTTCCATTTTTCCTATTGTTGCCTCTACCAGGCATGCTTCTCCTATACCTCTAACTCCCTGGCATTCTTTGATATTGGATATGTGACTTGTGTATCCAAATCCTTTAATCCTTTACCCAGCCCCTGACAATGCCCACTGAACCTACATTTCTAGCTTCATCTCTCACTATCTCTCTCTAAGTTCTCTACTTTTCAAACACAGCCGAGAGCTCTTCATTTGTGTTTGCCTGATCCCGTTATTTTTTTTTTCAATGATGTTTGAGGATCCCCTGCCTCTTTTTAGCCTAATCAAACATTCCAAATAAAAGAGTTAAGTCAAACCAAGAACACAGACACTTTCTTAAACGCCACTATATGGGAGGCATTGTGTTGGATACTGTTGGAATCCATTCCCATAAGGAGATTACAATATTTTGGGGATATAACACACAAACATTAAATTAAACATACAGTGCATTGGATAACAGATCACAAGTGTGACAGAATGGTATAGTGAGGCAGTATAAACAGTGACACAATGAAAATCTTCATGAGTTGCCCACATCATCTGCATCCCCTTGAAGCAGAGATGCTAAATCCCTGTTTTTGTCATGGAAGAACAGCTTTATTTCAAGGGTGTCACTAAAATCTCAATGTTAAAAATATATTCATTTAAATTTTAAAAAAAATCTAAGAACAATGTACATCTCAATTTCATGTATACATATACACATAAATAATATATAATGCACATTTACTAGAAGTTAATGAAGACTAAAAGCATGCATCTATAGATCATGTTTCTTCCAATTTCTTGGTCAGTGTTTCTTCAAATTTTGCAATTTAAAACTAAATACTGTGAAAACATTTACAGTTATTTTATATTAGTTCATCTGAGTAAGAAGGTGGTATTTTTTCTTATGATATTAGAATTTCCCCAGAGGAATTTATTGCCATGAAAAAATATGTTCTAGGAAACAAGAGAAATTGTTTTTCCTCATTTCTGTCTGTCAAGATTTGCCTCTCCATGCTTAGACCTAGCAGAGAAATCCTGAAGATATCCTGCTGGTAAGCAAGTTAACTGTTAAATAAGGCTCTAGGGTTAAAGGTTAACAGGCATGGATTCAGCAACAACTTTTTATAATAAACATGCATCACACCTGTTAACCTAAACACCCTATTATATTAATCATATTTCATTGATTTTATTTCAATTTTCAGCATTCCAATCTAACAAAACTGCTGTCTCCCCAACATTCCTAGGACTCAGTAATTATTATAATGTTAAAATTAGTTTCTCTATTGGTCATATTGACACCAGGCATTTAAATGATTATTTAATATAATAAATAATGTCTAAATGGAGTTTACCTTAAACTGAATTAATGCTGCTGCCTCTTTCTTTTTATTGATTTTCATGAATTATTTTAGTTGATTGGAATAAAACAGCATATAGCTAAAGATTATTGTACTAGAATATATATGGCAATTCATTCATCTCAACCAACTTGGTGATTAATTAATGTGGGTCAATTAATTAACCTTGCCGTATGGTATCCTGTGGGGTTAATGCTAGCCATCCATCTATACTTCTGCCATTGCTGAGGCAAAGGAGTAAGGCATCACTAGCAACTAGAAGATTTACAGTCTTCCACAGTCATATCTACACATGGCATAGCAAAAATTATACATGTTCCTATTTGAATAGATCATTACTCCCAGCTTAAAAAAGAAAAGGTAGAAAAGAAGCACAGAGAGGCAGAGAATGCTCCCTCCCTCTCCATCACTTTCCCAGGTCACTACTGAAAACTTATCAGGCCTTAGTTTAAAAATCTCTGTTCTTTGGCAGTCTGCTACTTATCATCTAAATCATTCTCCTTTTCCCCGTTTGTTCCACTCATGCAACCTAAAAGAAGAAAAATATTTGTCCCAGATGTGCAAATTAAATGAGCAGGCATTCAAATTCAGTAGATTTTTATACATTTAGGTATATCAAGAATGTAGCTAAATGCTAATGTTATCTAGGGTAGCTCTGATGAAATGGGATATAAGTGTGCTTGAGTAGTAAAATTTTATCAGATAGAATGGGTTATTTTTACCAAAACAATCTATTTAATGGTCTGTACTTACCAAATTTATAAGCAAGTATTTTTCCTTAGAAAAAAGAGTGGAAGTGTTCTTAGGGCTTCTTTTCAGTGAACAACTGATGGAAAGGATGATTCTGTAATTCTTTTTTTTCTTTCTGTTTTTGAGATGGAGATTCACTCTTGTTGCCCAGGCTGGAGTGCAATGGCACAACCTTAGCTCACTGCAACCTCTGCCTTCCAGGTTCAAGCAATTCTCCTGCCTCAGTCTCCTGAGTAGCTGGGATTACAGGCATGCGCCACCATGCCCTGCTAATTTTGTATTTTTAGTAGAGACAGGGTTTCTCCATGTTGGTCAGACTGGTCTCGAACTCCTGACCTCAAGTGATCTGCCTGCCTCAGCCTCCCAAAGTGCTGGGATTATAGGCGTGAGCCATCAATTCTGTAATTCTTAAAAACTGGTGTCTAGAATGGGAATATTGTGGGGTTTTTGTTAAAATAGTTTAACTTTCCCCATATTAGGAATATGTGTATGAGTTCTATGTTATTTATATAAACCTTAATTGTTTAAAAAACACAAAAATTGAAAGAACATTTTATATTCATGTGTATACTCATTACAATTTTCATCTTTTTACAACTTAAATATTTTTAAACTTTAAAGTTTCTCTAAACATTTGCTTGAGCAAAGGAGAATCTGCACTTTAGATATAATTACCAAAAAAATGCATAATTAGAAGCACTCAGATGCACAAACACATCTGTATAGTAAAAAAAAATACACTGCTGATAAAGTTTTCTTATCTAAATATTTGTTAATGGTTTTGCCAGAACAACAATAATTACCATAAAAAGCCAGACACACACAGTGGAATAAGCTTTAATTTAGGACCACAGATTCTGTAAAGCAAGCTCACTGATAATTACAAATTAGGCAAAATTGTGGTTAGTTTAATGAAAAGGCTCAAAAGTGTGCCAGGCCAATGGCTAAAGACCTAAATCTAAAGACAGACAAGCTTTTCTTGATTACGGTGATTACATCATGGTCATTAGAATTTAAAGCAACTAACCCAAACACAGACATCATATCTTCATTTGATAGCTGTAGTCTAGTAAATAGTGGGAAAGGATGTTATGTATGGATTAAGCTTGATGAAATGAAAACAGACATTCTTTTTGAACCTGTCTGGCAAAGAAAATAAAAACTTCAGAATCAGGCAGTAAAGTTAGCTTTTAAAGTTCAGTCTCTTTGATTGGAAGGGGTCTGTGTAGTGTTTTTGGCTATTCTTTGTTTTATAGAGAAGCCACTGCACCAACTAGCTATGACTCTTTTAGCATGCAGTCTCTAGTCAAGTCAGATGTTAGAGACCTACTTTTTGGTACTTAGGCCAATCAGGAATTTTAAATTCTCAAACCGTAATGAGGTGTTAGCAGTGGTTCAATATTTATTTTCTCATCAACTGTAATACAATTAAACCTCCTGTGAGTCTTAACTCTCCAAATGTCGATCCTCAAACAGTCTGCAGGATCCTATTCTGCTCTGCATGTAAGCAATTCATGCTGAGAAGACAAATGCTTTGCTCAGGGGAAAGAGATGCATTGGGTTACAGTTAGAGCTGCATACATGAAAGCAAGCCCACTGGCCCCTGACCCTGAACCCCCACTTCACAGCATTACCTGTGGGAACACTGCCTGAAGAGCAGTATTTAGGAAGATCAGGGAAGGGAGGCAAACACAAACAGAAAAAAAGGGTGAGGGCACTAGAGGGGGAAAAAAAGAAACAGTGAAACAGCATGTTGGAGTTTTTCTGTATTACCTGTCTTATGGATAGAAGATCCCAGCTTGTTTTAAGAAAACACAGACGTTGTTTTCTTTCTGTTTTTGGATTCTGCACTAAGAAAACGAAGACATGGAAGCAGTGGACTAATAAAACAATGACATTATCTAACGTTAAAGCAAACTGATAAGACAACCTGTAGTCTGAACTTTATTATTTTATTATCATTATTATTTTTTGAGATGGAGTTTTGCTCTGTCTCCCAGGCTGGAGTGCAGTGGCATGATCTCAGCTCACTGCAGCCTCCACTTCCCAGATTTAAGCGATTCTCCTGCCTTAGCCTCCTGAGTAGATGGGATTACAGGCATGTGCCACCATGCTAATTTTTGTATTTGCAGTAGAGATGGGGTTTCACCGTGTTGGCCAGGATGGTCTTGATTTCCTGACCTTGTGATCTGCCCACCTTGGCCTCCCAGAGTTCTGGGATTACAGGCGTGAGCCACTGTGCCCGGCCACTCTGAACTTTAGTAAGACATTCAGTGTAAGTAAAGACAAAAACACTCATGTTACAACTTCATCATTACCATCATGAAAAAGCAGTTATTGAGTGTCTGGACTCACTGAGCATCCTTGAACCTATTATGTTTAAAGTACTTAAGAAAGGAAACGAAATCTCAATGTAAACACAGCTCAAGCAACATAAATTGATAACAGCTCCTTAAACTGCACCTTAAAGAAACCAAGTGGTTTAAAGAAAAACTGGATAGAGGCTACATGTAAAGCTTGTATGTTTTATCACTCTGGTCAATCATTTTCTGCTTTACTGACGTTTCAAAATGGTCAGAGGAATTCACGGAAGTTTCACAGCAATTCTCAGATAAAGTTTTTTCATCAAAGACAATAAAATATACATAAAAATTAATCTTCTGAAATGCATTTTCTTGGATCATCTTTTCCAGAAATAAACATCAGTTAAACTTGTAAAGTTTTACTTTATGTGTTGTCCTGGCATCTACCACCGCCAATGACAAGAAATTTTCCTCAGAGCAAAGAAAACATGCAAATACAATTGTATTGCTCAGGAACTTTTCAATCTATTAATATACTAAGAACCTGAAACCCTAGCCTACTCAGTTAGAAGCTAGAGAGGTGGCCATGCACAGAAGTCTCAGGAGACAAATGTGTGTGTTCAGCTTCTTTCAGGGCATCATATCCCAGCTGATTCTGATTTAATTGTTTTGGGTAGGGACCAGGCGATGCATCTTATAAAATTTCCAGTGGGGAATCTAACATTCATTGTGATCTGGTTTGGATTCTTTTACCTATTTCTAGCCATTAAAGCGATATTATCAATATGGTAGTGACTGGATTTTTCAAGCAGGATAGAAATCACAACGATGATTCCACTAAGTGATAAACTCCTGGATATCTACAAACTCTGGTCACTCTCATTTTTCCTGTTAATCCTGAAGCCGGGCCATGGGAGATAAGAGAGAAATGAGTTCTAAATTATATTGAACTGATAGGATAGAGCTTCTTAGACACTAGCATTTTTCATTAACTTGGATCTAGACTTCACTAAGCTGTCCCGGAAATGATGAGGCCCCAGCTTTTGGGATATTTATCACTTAAAAAAGTGTTAGATTGCAGTGACAATTATAAAAACTGATAGCACTGTATAGACAAAAGTCAAGTTGGATTCTAGTTCCAAAGGATTCAGCTGAGGCTGTAGGTAGATGCATTATCATACTGAAGGGGAAACAGACAACATCCTTACATATACACAGAGTTCGAGGTAACAGGAAAGCTAATCACTGAGGTCTGAGGAACCCAGAGCTGGTCAGGAAGTAGTGGGTGAAGAACCCAGACAATAAGCAAGGAAGTCAATGTATGCAGGTGATGGATAACTTGAAAATGGAGACCATGTTCTTCCCACTTAGAAGTGATATTCATGCTTCTAGAGTTGAACAATGAGGTCAAGCAAGTGAATAAAAAATATCTGCAAGGGAAGACAGAAGCAGGAAAAGTTGATTCCAGTTGTAGGTCATTAGTTATTCAGAATTCCATTGAGCTGGTAAAGAAAATAAGTAAATGACTCATGTTCATCTGCTCACTGTTCTAGAGACTTCACATATATTATCACATTTAATTCTCATCATAATTACAGGTAAGAATTATTACATCATTTTTCAGATGAAGACACTGGTAATTCAGAGCTGTTAATTAGCTTTTACAAGGTATATACGTTTTACAAGGTATATACTTATTAATAGAATTAAATTTGATCTATCTGCTTGTAATGTTAGAAATTTTCCTCCCTTTTATTTTATTGCTTTATATTTTATTCCATTACAATTTCTGTGATCCAGAGAATCAGATAATTAACTACAAAATGTTGGTGCCTACTGTAACATTTATGAAATTATAGAGTTGTTTTACTTATTTTTCATATTTTAATATTTTCACATGCTCAATTTTTTGTTCCCGTTTTGTAAACTTTGCTAAATATTTATAAAGTGCTAATATTTGGCAATATATTTATAAGTTTTGTAACATCAAGTTTAATAACCTTAGTAGAATTAAATATATACAAACAGAGCTTCCCTTTATGATGCAGTATTTATAACAATGACTTCAAATGGTGACATAAGTTTACCAAGAGTCTATGACTTTGGGATAACTAAATAATATGGTTTCAGGTTTTGTTTAAGCAACACACAAAAATGAGCTAAATTACTGAGGTTCTGTTTTATTAAAGATATAGAATTAAAATATAATTATGATTTTTTGAAACTAGTTGTGTAGGAAATTACTGAACTGTTCGCACATCTAAAACCTAACCTTTGTGGATTAGGAACTCACCCTTTATCCAATCCTTGGCGTTTTAAAAATTTTCTAAGATGCTACTATTTAAATTTAGCAAAATTTATAAAGTATTTTAAAAGTCACAGCTTTATGTTTTAAAATAAATGTCTGCTGGAGAAGGCAACATTAATCCCAATCAATAAATCAACCAGAGTCTATTAATCCTTTTCTACTTCCTGGATGCTGTTATACAACCAAGAGAAGGGCAATTAAGACCTGGTTTTGCTCTCAAGAAAACATATACAAAAAATACAAAGAGAATACTGTAAGGCAGAGTTAAGTAAACAAGTATTTAAACAGATACTTTCAATCCAAGACATGAAGGAAGCAGAAAAAGAGGCTTGGAGATGGGTTTGTAAAGGAGCTGGCATGTTAAACGAATGCTCAACAAAAAGGTATTATTTAAGGAAAAGTGGCAACAGCTTGTCAGACATAAACAAAGGATGGAAGTAAAAATATGTCATGGCTAGCTGGAGGGACGTGCTCATTTCAGAGAAGCGATACTGAAGACAGAAAGTAAGCCAAGATTACAGAGAGTTTTATTTTCCCAGCAGTGTTTTAGACTTAGAACAACTTGCTGAAGGTTTTTAGGGTAAGAGTTATTCTTAAAAAGCTTTGTTATAGATCAACTGGATGAAGTTTTGCAGAATGACTTGAAAAAGGAATGTAATATCAGTCACCTCAGACATTTATCATTTCCTTGTGGTGACAGCATTCAAAATCCTCTCTTTTAGCTATTTTGAAATCTACGTTATTGTTAACTATAGTCACTCAGTGGCGTAATAGAACACCAGAACTTATTTCTTCTATATATAATGGTATTCAAAGAGACATTGATTTTAATTTTTTCTTATATATATATATATATATATATATTTATATATATATTTATATATTTTAAATCCTGTTATTGTTGAAAGCCAAAGGGAATTTTGAAGGAAAAAATAGGAGATTAACTACCTGAATATTATGGCTATAAATGATAGAAAAATTAAATGTGACTCCAAAAGGCATTTGTAACTGTGTTACAAATAACAGAATGGGAGCTAGTGAGTGAGGGAATATTAAAATTCAATTTTGAACACAGCAACAGTAAATTGAAAATATCTCGGAAATAGCTGAGCACAGGAGACTAGTGGTGCGTTCTGGAGATGGAGATTCGACAGCAGGGAAACACTATGAAATAGTGAGTTAATGTTCCTACAAATTTAGAGCGTATTATGATCCTTTCTGTTTCTAATCTGGGTGACCTCAGTTAAGTAATCTAATCCTTGGAGTCTTAGATTTTTTTGAAAATAAAAATTGTCTTTCAAAATTTTGGTGACTAGTGCTTCGTAGGCACAATAAATATTAATTATTCTGAAGAAATAATCATTATCAAAAATGTATCATGGCATCTCCATTGCTATTTAACTTTAATTGAAGATTACCCTTGGCATACTAGTTGAGAACACCAGTATGAGTTAATATGACTTTTTTTAAGTCAGGAATGTTCTAATATGGGTTGTTTGGCCTAACACATACAAAACCATCTATTTGTTTGGCATAAATCTCTTCTAAATTAGATGCCTGAAAGAACAAAACATCATTATCAAATAACTTTATTTTTCTAAGTTTGTCTTTCTAAAATACTATATAACATATACCAAAAGATACTGGTAATCCTATTTTTGTAAAAGCTGTCTGAGAAATGAGTAATGAGAAATGGTGATTTCTGTGTAGTTAAAATATGCCTATCAGAAGTAATACGTGCCGAAATGTGAAAATGCTGATTAATGAAGGAGAGATTGTATAGGTCTGGAAATGCAAGACAGCCCAGCACTCCCGGTTGCATCTGAAAGCAAAGGACTGGGGAAAATGTTCTGGTTTCGCCTCTGCATAAAAGAATGTCAGTCACTGTGATTGCCCATCTGGCATTTTTCACCAGCACCAAATTCATTAGCAATGATTAGTCCTTTTCTCCAAACCCTTCACTCAAAATAAGTAAATAAAAGAAGAGTTTAGGCAGTAAAAGATCAAGGGACAGTATCTCTATTTTGAGATGTCCTTAAGTTACATTGATTGGTCAAAACCTAAACAAGCATTAAAGAAAGAAGTACATGATGAAAAGATGAATTCTCCCTGAATTATCTCCAATATTATGTTCTATGTTAGGTAACATGGAGGATTTTGTTAAAGTGATTCACATATATTGACATTTTTCATGTGAATTTAGATAAAAAATGACATGGAAAAATCTCTTTTCTTTATTTCGTTACCTCAGCCTTGATTTCTTTAATAGAAATCCTCACTATTTAAAATGTTCGTGTTTTTAGCTCAGTTTTTAAAAAATGTATAGTGTTATAATAAAAGGTCTGTTTAATCCTGAGTCGCCATGTAGTCATTTGGACACTCCAGCATGATATTAGTTGATACTGTGATGCCAAAGGGCTTCCTAAGGCTTTAGTAACTACCTTCAACATTTATGTATCAGCAGTCAACTCTAGATTTTAGGACTCAATTTTAAAAGGAGAACAGGAGGAGGGAGATGGAGGGGAGGGAGAGAAAGATAAGAGAAGAGAGAGAATTTAAGAATAGGAAATTAAAGAGAAGACAGAATTTAAGAATAGGGATTTTCTTGAGAAAATCCCATAATTATTGTTAGAATTTATTTATCAATAAATTATTCATTTCTCAGAATTTATTATTTTAGAAAATGCTTTCTGAAGATCATAATGTGGCTCACCTAGAAAAAAATGAGGATTAGACAACATGATTGTATATTTAGAAGACCCCATTGTCTTAGCCCAAAATCTTCTGAAACTGATAAGCAACTTTAGCAAAGTCTCAGGATACAAAATCAATGTGCAGAAATCACAAGCATTCCTATACACCAATAACAGACTTAAAGAGAGCCAAATCAAGAATGAACTGCCATTCACAGTTGCTACAAAGGGAATAAAATACCTAGGAATACAACTAACAAAGGATGTAAAGGACCCCTTCAAGGAGAAGTACAAACCACTGCTCAAGGAAGTAAGAGAGGACACAAACAGATGGAAAAACCTTCCATGCTCATGGTTAGGAAGACTGAATATTGTGAAAATGGCCATGCTGTCCAAAGTAATTTATAGATTCAATGCTATCCCCATCAAGCTACCTATGAACCTCTTCACAGAACTGGAAAAAGCACATTAAACTTTGTATGGAACCAAAAGAGAGCCTGCATGGCCAAGTCAATTCTAAGCAAAAGGAACAAAGCTGTAGGCATCACACTACCTGACTTCAAACTATACTACAAGGCTACAGTCATCAAAACAGCATGGTACTGGTACCAAAACAGAGACATAGACCAATGGAACAGAACAGAGGCCTCGGAGGCAACACCACACATCTACAACTATCTGATCTTTGACAAACCTGACAAAAACAAGCAATGGGGAAAGGATTCCCTGTTTAATAAATGATGTTGGGAAAACTGGCTAGCCATGTGCAGAAAGCAGAAACTGGACCCCTTCCTGACATCTTACACTAAAAGTAACTCCAGATGTATAAAGACTTAAACATAAGACCTAACACCATAAAAACCCTAGAAGAAAACCTAGGCAAAACCATTCAGGACATAGGCATAGGCAAGGACTTCTTGACTAAAACACCAAAAGCATTGGCAACAAAAGCCAAAATAGACAAATGGGACCTAATTAAACTCCAGAGCTTCTGTACAGGAAAAGAAACAATCATTAGAGTGAATCAGCAACCAACGGAATGACAAAAAATTTTTGCAATCTACCCATCTGACAAAGGGCTAATATCCAGAATCTACAAAGAACTAAAACAGATTTACAAAAAAAAAAAAGAAAGAAAAAAAAAGAAACAAACCCATTCAAAAGTGGGAGAAGGATATAAACAGAGAATTTTCAAAAGAAGACATATATGAGGCCAACAAACATATGAAAAAATGTTCATCATCACTGGTCATTAGAGAAATGCAGATCAAAGCCACATTAAGATACCATCTCACACCTGTTAGAATGGCAATCATTAAAATATCTGGAGACAACAGATGCTGGAGAGGATGTGGAGAAATAGGAACACTTTTACACTGTTCATAGGAGTGTAAATTAGTGCAACCATTGTGGAAGACTGTGGTGATTCCTCAAGGGTTTAGAAATAGAAATTCCATTTAATCCAGCAATCCCATTACTGGATATATACCCAAAGGATTATACATCGTTCTATTATAAAGACACATGCACACATATGTTCACTGTGGCACTATTTACATTAGCAAAGATCTGGAACCAACCCAAATGCCCATCGATGATAGACTGGACAAGGAAAATGTGGCGCATATACACCATGGAATACTATGCAGCCATAAAAAATGATGAGTTTGTATCCTTTGTAGGGACATGGCTAAATCTGGAAACCATAATTCTCAGTAAACTGTCACAAGAACAGAAAATCAAACACCGCATGTTCTCACTCATAGGTGGGTGTTGAACAGTGAGAACACATAGACAGAGGGAAGGGAGCATCACACACTGGGGTCTGTTAGGGGGCTATAGGAGCGATAGCGGGGGGTGAGGAGGTTGGGGAGAGATAACATGGGGAGAAATGCCAGATATAGGTGACAGGGGGTTGGAGGCAGCAAACCACCTTGTCATGTATGTAGCTACGCAACAATCCTGCATGATCTGTACATGTACCCCAGAACCTAAAGTACAATTAAAAAAAAAAAGGAAAAGAAAAAAAGAAAAACACCTGGCTCATAGTAGGTGCTAAAAAATGTTGGTTTCTTAAATAGCTATTTAGAGACATGCAAATTATAATCTTTATCATTTGCTTTTTTTATTTAGGCTTAAGGAAAGCACAGTTTGTTTAAGCAAATTTGATCAAGCATTTACTTGAAATTTTCATTGAAAGATGGCAGACATGGTCTATGCTTTCAGATAAATTAAATATTTAGTTGTTTGTTCATTCATTCATGTATACAGTGGATATAGTATTATTTACTATATGTTAGTGTGCTGAACAGTTGGGGGTGTGAAGTTAAACAAGAGATAGTCTTTTTTCTGGAAGAGCTTGAAAATTGCTTTAACGTAATGCTTTTAATTTTGTGAGATAAATGCAATTCTAGAACCATTTATAAAATGCTAAAGATATAGAAAAGAATAATGTTGAGAAAACACAGAATCACAGAATCTTTGAATTGAGCAGGATCAAGTGATTATTTTTTCAACTTCCCATCCCATATAAAAATCCCTTCTATAACATTCTTAAAAGACTGTCAAATACTTTCTGCTAGAATAATAACTATAATTTATTGAATATTTACTGTTGTTTGAGGCACTGTACTGACTCCTCATAGAAATTATTTCAATTCTGTCTATGGCTATATCACCCTGAACACACTCGATCTTGTCTGATCTCAGAAGCTAAGCAGGGTCAGGCCTAGTTAGTACTTGGAAGGGAGAAATTATCTCAATTCAAACATCACAAAAAATCTGAAAGCCAGCTACCATTATGCACAATTTATAGACAGAAAGTAATATCCAGAGAGGTTAAGTAACTTGTCTGAGTTCCTACAGCTAATTAACAGGGCTAAAATTTGAATCTAGGTCAGCCTCATTTCAGAACTCAAGTTCTTAATCTGAACTAATACACTATTGTCCTCGCAGCTGAAACACTTCCAATGGTAAGAAACTCAGCATATCAAAAGGCAGCTGTTTTGCTTCTTACAAAGTTCTTCCCTATAGAGTGCTAGAATCTGTCTTGTAACATCAGTTCCACACCCAACAAGCATCAAATGACACCTCTGTTTAATTGGACTCACTAAGGGTATAAAGATGCTTAAGACATGGTTTCTACCCTCAAACAGTTTATAATTCTGATTTTTCTCTATGGAGGAGCATGAACACCTGCCCCTTCTACAGGAGAGCTCTCCAGAGATTAGCAAACACCCTACTCCACCCTTTTCCAAATAAAAAACACTTTACCTCTAACTGAATTTCTGACGTTGTTGTGCATCAAATAGCCTCCTTCAACTGTTGCTACATTTCCAGAGCTTTTGCCACCTCAATTTTATTTCTTCAGATGTGTACATGATACTGTACTTAAAAGACAGGGTTTTGAAACAAAACAATACAATGTCATGGTAGTACAGAGGAACTTTAGCAGACTTTCATTTGAATATTGACTTCAATTAATATATGAGTGATAGTTCTAGTGATAGCTCTATGCTTTTTCTAACAGTTTGATTTATTTGCCCATATTAAATGAACTTAACACAACTCTACCACTCTGCAACCTCAACCTCTGAATTTTGTTGTTGTTGTTGTTATTACAAATAATGGTCTATCCAGGTCTTGGTTTTTCTCCTTCCCTTTGAACTTGTAAAATCAATTTTTTTTCCCCTAGGCTTAGCTCAGCTGAAGAGTGAAATCAAATTTTAAATTCTTAAATCGAGACTTTAATTACCATCCACGTTAAATATAATCTTTTTTAAAAAAGTTTGGTCCATCATTTCAGACTGCTAAACTTTTTAGTCTTGATATTGTTTTCCATTTTATTACGTATCTCCCAGTTATATGAAATCCTCAATCCTCAGAACCCAGTGTTTTTGTGATCTCTTTGAAGGAACAAGACAAAGGAAGGAGTTTTGAATTGTGTTGCTAATGACCTCTTTCCAAGTTGGAATAGGTTCATTATTCAATCCTTTTTTGTTATCATTGTTCAATCAATCCTCCTTTGTTATCATTGTTCAATTAGGGACAAATTCGCCTACCTAAGTTAGCATCTGATCTACTTTAAGAAACAAAAAACATGCTCTTGAAATTAGAATACATTTTTTTCTGTATTTGTCAATTTTGTCTGGTTTATTCTTAATGAACCCATACTGGATCCAATGATCACTGCATTTTTTCCTCTAAATGCTCACAAATTATTTGTTTCATTTATATACCTACCGTCTTTCTTTTTATTTCTTTTCTAGTTCTACAAAGGATTCAAGTCAAATTATACAAATAAATTTAATACAAAATATAAAAATAGTAAAAGAAGTATGAGCAAAGGGAAAAAATGAGTAGAAAAATAACAGGAGCAGATGTAAGATCGGCACACAGAAATGTTGGCATAGAGTCCTACAGATGCCTTCAGAATCAGCCAGAATATGTAGGACATATTACTAGTGACATGGTATGGTGTTCAGAAGATAAAAGCAAAACCAGCTTTTTTTTTTTTTTTTTTTTTTTTTTAAAGACTGTGTCTCGCTCTGTCACCCAGGCTGGAGTACAGTGGCACGACCTCAGCTCACTGCAACCTCCGCCTCCTGAGTTCAAACGATTCTCGTGCCTCAGCCTCCTGAGTAACTGGGACTACAGGCGGTGCCACCATGCCTGGCTAATTGTTTTTTGTTTACTTTTTTTTTTGTATTTTTAGTAGAGACAGGGTTTCACTGTGTTAGTCAGAATGGTTTCCATCTCCTGTCCTCGCAATCCGCCTGCTCTGGCCTCCCAAAGTGCTGGGATTACAGGTATGAGCCACCACGCCTAACCTGTTTTGGTTTTTTAAACAAGAAGCAGAGCTTTTCCTGAGGCCAACAAGTAAAGGAGCCATTATTTCTGTGGATTAATCCTGTGAATCCACAGAAATTAGGTCCTCAGTAGGCCGATGGGATAACACCAAATTCTGATTGAGAATAGTTCTAGAAGAGTCAAAGCAATGAGTCTGTGGGGCTGTGGTTATGATCTGACCTCATCCAGGATAACCTAGAGGATCTAAAGGAAAGAATATACTGCCGTGTTTCAGGCATTCTCTATTAATGCCATTGCTTGCCACCATGGTTTTTAAAAAAAATTAATTTGGAATAGCTAGATCTCCAGTGAGAACGTAAAGTTCAGACAAGCTGTGTTGCCAATTAAAGGCATATCTATGTGGATAAGCTCCCCGGAGAAAGTTAACATCTCTCCTAAACCACAGAACTCTTATGTCTAAGTGCCATGCAACATCTCTACTTGAATGCCTAACAGGCATCAACTGAACAAATCCAGAACTGAATCCTTGATTTCCACTTCCCCAGTCTTCTCTAACAGCAAATGGCAGTTCTATTTTTTTTAAACCTCAGAGACACATCTCATGTACCCCCAAAATAGATACACCTACTGTATACCCACAAACATTTTTTTAAAAATAAAAAACTCAGAGCTATTCTTAATTTCTTACTGTATCATGCTCAATATTCAATTAATGATCAAATTATATCCCTTTACTTCAAAATATATTCTCAGTCTAGCTACTCTTTACTTCCTCTATTACTAATCTGAGCCAAGACACCCTTATCTCTTGACTGGTCATTTCAATAACCTTCTGACTAACCTCTCTGCTTCTATTCTTGACTCTACTTAAAATTTAATTCTGGGCCGGGCACAGTGGCTCACACCTGTAGTCCCAGTACTTTGGGAGGCCGAGGCAGGTGGATCACTGGAGGTCAGGAGTTTGAAACCAGCCTGTCCAACATGGTGAAACCCTGTCTCTACTTAAAATACAAAAATTAGCCAGGCATGGTGGTGCACACCTGTAATCCCAGCTACTCAGGAGGCTGAGGCAGGAGAATCGTTTGAACCCAGGAGGCGGAGGTTGCAGTGAGCCAAGATCGTGCCACTGCACTGCAGCCTGGGCAACAAGAGCAAAACTCCATCTCAAAAAAAAAAAATTTTAATTCTGAGTGGGCTTTTTTTTTTATTATTATTTTGAGATGGAGTCTCCCTGTCACCCACCCTTGTGTGTAGCGGAGTGATCCCAGCTCACCGCAACCTCCACCTCCCAGGTTCAAGTGATTCTCCTGTCTCAGCCTCCTGAGTAGCTGGGATTACAGGCACCCACCACCACAGCTGGCTAATTTCTTGTATTTTTAGTATAGACAGGGTTTCACCATGTTGGCCAGGCTGGTCTTGAACTCCTGACCTCAGGTGATCCACCCATCTCGGCTTCCCAAAGTGCTGGGATTATAGGCGTGAGCCACCATGCCTGGCTCAAAATGGCCTTTTTAAGACATTAAGTCAGAGCAAGCAACTGATATGGTATGGCATTATTACTCGTACAGTGCTATAAGCATCCAGTGTATATTGGATTATCTTGGACTATAGGGCCTGATATGACCTTGTCTTCATTATTCTTTGGACTGTTTCTCCTGCTAGTCTTCTTCTTGCTCAGACTGCTTAAGCCTTATTGGCCTCCTTTTTCTTACTTCATTGTTTGCACCTGCTGTTCCCTTTCTTTGGAATTCTCTGCAATCATATATCTTCAGGACATTCTCTCTTCAACTAGGTCTCTACTCAAATGTCAACTTATTGAGATGCTTTCCCTCACTACTCTATGACTCTCACCTCACATGTCAATACACACACCCCTAGCTGCATACATACAGACACTGTACACCTTTGTTAGCATTATCAAACATATTACCGATTTCTTTATTTGGATATTGCCTTTCTCCCTCAATGAGAATATGGATTCTTTGAGATGAGAGACTGATTTATTTCCTATTGTATGCCCAACACCCACCATAGTTTCTGGTTCAAATCAGAAACCCAACACATATATTGTGAATGATATAATAAAACAGCCACAGATCAGGGGATGTTAACCTACAAGATCTTTAATCTCTCTTTCATTCAAGTACAACATGATCTTAGTTGACTATAAAAGCATATAAGCTGTGCTATAATTTGTTTAATCAGACAAAAGACTTGTTTTTCACTATTTTTGTTAATCTTCTAAGATTGCCTGTCAACTCACATTTCAATATGCATTGGAGAATGTCTATTAGAATGTTTAAGTTAAATCGATTTTATAAGGATATATACATATCTAAAAGCACTTTTAAGTCAATATGACTTTTGTGTTTTTTTCCCCTACCTTGGTTACATTTTCTATGAACATTCTAATTATCTCTGAGTACATTGAATTTCTAGTAGAATTTGGATTTAGGAGCAGAAAAGAAACAGAATTCTTCTGTTCATGAACAGACCCTTCTTCCTAAATATTTCCATCCAGCCATTTGCTACTTTTAGAAAACTAAGAGAAATAGAGGAAGGGGCAATGATACCAATTTTGCATCTACACAATTAGCCCAAGACAGAGTCTCATTCTTTAGTCTTCTCTACCCAAACCCATATGTGCTCATTGCTTTATATGTCCTCCAACTATCTTGATTAGTTAATGCTTCATTTTTAATCTGATAAATTATTTTGGAAGTTATAAAATATTTAAAGTTTATAAATACATAGGTCTTCTTTTGATACCTGATTGAAATCTGCTGGGATTAAGACCAGATTCCAGCCTTTCACAAATCTCTTTTCAATGTCAAGTACAGTTGGTACACGATTGTTAAAATTTATTTGTTAGTATGTTCCTTTTCCTTAGCATGGTTTTGACCTAGTCCTTTCTTTTGTAAATCCGGTCTTTCCTTTTTTTTGGTAGTTCAGAAATGCTTTGTAATTATTTGCCAAGCAGAACTGAGATCTTAGTGATCCTTTCCCTCCCCACTTTATTACACACACACACACACACACCCCCCTAAGTGCACAAATATATACACTGTTCATCTGTGTTAGCACCATCAGATATATTACACATTTGTACATTTCTTTACATCCCACTATTTCTTTTTCTTTTTCTTTCCTTTCTTTCTTTCTTTCTTTTTTTTTTTTGAGACAGAGTCTTGCTCTGTTGCCCAGGCTAGAGTGCAGCGGTGCCATCTCAGTTCACTGCAACCTCCGCCTCCTGGGTTCAAGTGAGTCTACTGCCTCAGCCTCCGCAGTAGCTGGGATTACAGGTGTGCACCACCATGCCTGGCTAATTTTTGTAGTTTTTAGTAGAGACAAGTTTCGCCATGTTGGCCAGGCTGGTCTTGAACTCCTAACTCATGATCTGCCCTCCTTGGCCTCTCAAAGTGCTGGGATTACAGGTGTGAGCCACCACACCTGGCCAACATCCCACTATTTTTAAATATCCCTGTTAGTTGCACATTTCACATGCAGAAAAGAACAAAAATTAAATACATGTAAAAATGAAGAAACTCAGAATGATAAGAATGCATTTGTTGGATATTCTGTGAAAATAATCATTGTTTCCATTTTTTGAGGACCTCAATGTGTCACCATTACTGGTGTAATTTTGGTGCAAATAGACACCTGTGGAGACTTCTTAGAAAGTTTCAATGATCTTTGTGTGTGGATTATCAACAGTATGGAAATAGAAAGGGTAAGTGGAGGAAAGGAAAATAACAGTAACAAAAAGAAAGATTAGATTTATTCATTGATTTGTAAAGACTTATTAAGTACTTGTTTTGTGCCAGGTAATATTCCATACAATGGGAATACAATAGTAATCAAATCCAGACAATATCATGGAACTTCTGGAGGTCAGAGTCTAATAAGGTACAGTGGAAAAAGGCTGGGGTTAGAGAAATGATTGCCTATGAAAATTGTCAAATTGCAGCTGCAATACATATGTAGGACGATAGGGCCACTGCAGTGGTTCAGACTGTGCCTCACCTAAAACACCAGAGCAACGTGTAAACGATGCCTCAACACCAGTCAGAGCTCTCTCCCTGCTGAGTTTCTTGCAAGAAACATCAGAAGAAGGGACACCTTTTTGAAATTCCCGGAAAGGTGTGTTAGCAGGGACCTTGAAGGAAATGTTCATGGGAGCTTGTAATAGAGAGATCAAGGAAGGTTTCTTTGAGAAAACAACCAAGGGCAAGAGATCTGAAAAAAGTTTTTTAAAAAAATTAATTGGGGGATGAAGACAGTAGTGGGTGGGGAGGGCAATGAGAAGGAACTCAAGGAATGACTTGTGCAAGGAACTTGTGCAAGGTGTCCTGGAGAAGCTGAAGAAAGGATGCTGGACTGGAGTGAGATGGAGAATGAGAAAGCCAAGAGATATTTAGGGGTCAACCATATAAACTGGAGCACGTAGGCTGTATTAAGGATTGCATGTTCATGAGTGGTAAATGGCTGGTGTTGCCTTGTGGAAGGCCAAGGGCAATACAGACAAGTTAAGAGGCTACTTCAGTGATGGGCAAAAGATGGTAACAATATTGTCTAGGGCCATGGCAATATCTATATAAACGTTTAATAAAAATACATTAAAACAGTGACAAACATACTTATTGGAAGCATTGTGGAAGGAAAAACTATATATAGTGTGAAGAGTAGAATTCAGAACCTTTGGACACAAGGCATGATTTTCTGCCTTAGTAAACAGAGCAACACAATTACAATGTGCTTTGTTCTTGATAATGAAGGCTGTCAGTCAAGATGAATTATATTGATTTTTATGGGAAGAATCTGGGGTGATGAATTGACTCTACCCTAGTCTTATCTGTGCCCTGAATTAGTTCCTTAAAATTGTTGACATCAGACTTATTTCTTATCCTTTACTTTATTGCATAAACTGAACTGCTATATGAACTACTCAATGCAATGTAGCTACTGTAATGGAAAACTAATGGTATAATTACTTTAGCAATCTAAAATTGTTGAATAGTTGGCTGTTGCCAAACTCTAGTTACATTTTTGTGATAAATTCTGGAGTGATAATTTCTGGGCTAGGATATACATGTGTCTAAGACTTTTGACAGATATTGCCACCTTCTCCTGAAAGTTTTGATATGTTGCTCTCTCACTAGCAGTGTAGAAATACTTGTTTCTCCATAATTGCACCAACACTGGATGTTTTTATTAAGAAATTAAGCTTTGCCAATCTTGTAGATAAAAAAGAACCTTATTATTTTGAATTTTCTTTTTCTTTTACATTATCTAATTTTTTTAAAACTAAATACATGTTAAAAATGTTGGATATCCTGTTAAAATAATGATCTTTTCCATTTTTTGGGATGGAAGAATTTAGACCTGTATTTTTTCATCTGAAACAGAAGAATTACACGTGTATTTTTTCACCAAAATTTTTATTGAGGTACATATTTTTTACTTATTGTTTTTCAAGGATTGAATATTCAATTATAGAGGAAACATAAAGAAATATAGAAAACTTCCTATAACCTTTTAAACAGGATTTAAAGCATTCTGCCATTTCAGCATGTTTTGTTCACTTTTAACTTAAGGTAAATTTTTTTTTTTTGGTTCTAAAAATTCAGAAAATGATTACCAAAGAAAATTAAAATCAGGTTGAATGTTTGCAACTTTAAGCATGAGTAAAACCCTTAGACGTCTGTTGGTTATTCATTTATTCTCTGATCTATATGCTGCCAGAGTGTAGATTTGCCATATGCAAATCTTGCCATATGCAAGGTGTAGATTTGAGAATGTGAATTGTATAGGGAATTTATAATTAAACCTGTAATAATGACCTAGAAGTTAGTGGTGTGCTGGTAAATGTTTAACAACTGGTTCTCATTATAGAACTTACTGCTGCCTGTGGTATAAGGACTCCCATCCTGCCTGATTTCAAGCTACCGATGTGAAGTTGCATAGTGAATTCTTCAAAACTGGTACTGAAGCAAAGCAGGATTCTAAAATGTCATCTGAATCATCAGACGGGATAAATTCTGTAGCACAGAGTTTTGTTGTTAAATTTATTTCAAATTTTTAAAATATTAAACATAGGGAAAATGTTTGATTAATCTGAAAATCCCATTGACCAAATCAGTCAGCCAATAATAAAATTTTAGTGTAATTTTTTTCTGTATTTTTTTATTATAACTTTTATTTTAGCCCAGGTAATAAGCATAGTACTCAATAAGTATTTTTTCTTATTTTCTTTCACCTCCCACCATCCACCCTCAAGTAGGTCCTAGTGCCTGCTGTTTCCCTCTTTGTGTCCATGTCTTCTCATTGTTTAGCTCCCACCTATAAGTGAGAATGTGTGGTATTTGGTTTTCTGTTCCTATGTCAGTTTGCTTAGGACAATGGCCTCTAGCTCCATCTATGTTGCTGCAAAGGATAGGATCTCATTGTTTTTTACGGGTACATAGTATTCCATGGTATATATGTACCACATTTAAAAAAAATCTAATCTACTGTTGATGAACATTTAGGTTGATTTAGTGTCTTTGGTATTGTGAATAGAGCTGCAATGAACATATATGTGCAAGTGTCTTTACAGTAGAGTGATTTATATTCTTTTGGGTATATACCCAATTATGGGGTTGCTGATTGAATGGGTAATTCTGTTTCAAGTTCTTTGAGGAATTATAACACTGCTTTCCACAATGGCTGAGCTAATTTAGAGTTCCACTGGCAGTATATAAATGTTACCTTTTCTCCACAGTCTCTCTAGCATCTATTACTTTTTGACTTTTTATTTTGTTTTATTTTTTTAGATGGAGTCTCGTTCTGTTGCCCAGGCTGGAGTACAGTGGCAGGATCTCGGCTCACTGCAACTTCCACCTCCCTGGTTCAAGCAATACTCCTGCCTCAGCCTCCCAAGTAGCTGGGACTACAGTCACCCGCCACCACGCCCTGCTAGTTTTTGTAGTTTTAGTAGAGACAAGTTTTCACCATGCTGGCTGGTCTGGTCTTGAACTGCTGACCTCAAGTGATCCCCCTACCTCAGCCTCCCAAAGTGCTGGGATTACAGGCATAAGCCACCATGCCTGGCCTTGACTTTTTAATAGTAGCCAATCTGACTGGTGTGAGATACTATCTCAGTGTGGTTTTGACTGGCATCTCTCTAATGATTAGTGATGGTGAACATTTTTTCACATGCTTGTTAGCTGCATATGTGTCTTTTGAAAAGTGCCTGTTCAGGCCAGGCGTGGTGGCTCACATTTGTAATCCTAACACTTTGGGAGGCCGAGGCCAGTGGATCACCTGAGGTCAGGAGTTCAAGACCAGCCTGGCCAACATGGTGAAACCTCATCTCTACTAAAAAAAAAAAAAAAAAAAAAGAAGAGAAAAGAAAAAGAAAAAGTGCCTGTTCATGTCCTTTGCCCACTTTTTAATGGGGTTGTTTGGTTTTTGCTTGTAAATTTGTCTAAGTTCCTTATAGATTCTAGATATTAGATCTTTGTTGGATGCATAGTTTGCAAATATTTTCTCCCATTCTGTAGGTTGCCTGTCTACTCTGTTGATAGTTTCTTTTGCTATGCAGAAGCTCTTTAGTTTAATTAGGTCCCATTTGTCAATTTCTATTTTAGAGTTGCTTTTGGTGACTTTGTCATAAAATCTTTGCCTGGTCCTATGTCCAGAATGGTGTTTCCTAGATTATCTTCTTGGGTTTTTATAGTTTTAGATTTTAAATGTAAGTCTTTAATCTATCTTGAGTTGATTTTTGTATATGGCATAAGGAAGGGATTCAGTTTCAATCTTCTGCATATGGCTAGCCAATTATTCCAGTACCATTTATTGAACAGGGAGTCCTTTCTTCATTGCTTATTTTTGTCAGCTTCATTAAAGATCAGATGGCTGTAGGTGTATGGCATTATTTTTGGGCTCTCTATTCTGTTCCATTGGTCTATGTGCCTGTTTTTGTACCAGTACCATTCTGTTTTGGTTACTGTAGTCTTATAACATAGTTTAAAGTTGGGTAATGTGATGCTTCCAGTTTTATTCCTTTTGCTTAGGATTGCCTTGGATGTTTAAGCTCTTCTTTGGTTCCATATGAATTTTAGAATAGGTTTTTCTAATTCTGTGAAGAATGTCATTGTTAGTTTGATAAGAATAGCATTAAATCTGTATATTGCTTTGGACAGTACGAGCATCTTAATGATACTGATTCTTCAGCAGTAACCAAAATCAGAGCTGAACTGAAAGAAACTGAGACATGAAAAACCATACAAAAGATCAATGAGTCAAGAGTTGTTTTTTAAAAAAATTAATAATATAGATATACCACTAGCTAGACTAATAAAGAAAAAAAAGAGAAGCTCCAAATAAACGCAATTAGAAATGACAAAGGAGACATTACCGCTGACCCTACAGAAATACAAAACACCCTCAGAGACTACTATGAAAACAAACTAAAAAATCTAGAAAAAATGGATAAATATCTAGACACATACAACTTCCTAAGACTTAACCAGAAATAAAATGAATTCCTGAAGTGACCAATAACAAGCTCTGAAATTGAATCGATCAGTAAGAAAAAGCCTACCAATCAAAGCCCAGAACCAGACAGATTCACAGCTGAATTCTACCAGACATATAAAGAAGATCTGGTACCATTTCTACTTTCACCAAATTGAGAAGGGACTCCTCCCCAACTCATTATCTGAGGCTAGCATCATTCTGATACCAAAACCTGGTAGAGACACAACAAAAAAAGAAAACTTCAGGCGGATATCCTTGATAAACACTGATGCAAAAATTCTCAATAGAATATTAGCAAACCAAATTCAGTAGCACATCAAAAAGCGAATCCACTATGATCAAGTAGGCATTATCCCTGGGATGCAAGGTTGGTTCAGCATACACAAATAAATAAATATGATTCATCACACAAACAAAACTAAAAACAAAAACCACATGATTATCTCCATATATGCAGAAAAGGCGTTTAACATAATTCAGCATTCCTTCATGTTAAAAACCCTCAACAAACTAGGCATTGAAGGAACATACTTCAAAATAATAAAAAGTATCTGTGACAAACCCATGGCCAACATTATACTTAATGGGTAAAAGCTGGAAGCATTACCCTTGAAAGCCAGAGCAAGACAAGGATGCCCTCTATCACCATTCCTATTCAATGTAGTGCTGGAAGTTCTGGCCAGAGCAATGAGGCAAGAGAAAAAAAAAAGGCATCCAAATAAGAAGAAAGAAAGTCAATCTATCCCTGTTTGCCGATGACATGTTTATATATCTAGAAAACCTCATAGTCTCTGCTCCAAAGCTCCTTGGTCTGATAAACAACTTCAACAAAATTGTACAAAAATCAATGTACAAAAATCAGTAGCATTCCTACACACCAACAACATCGAAGTTGAGATCCAAATGCGAAATGCAATCCCATTTACAATGGCCACAAAAAGAATAAAATACCTAGGAATACAGCTAACCAGGGAGGTAAAAGATCTCTACAATGAGAATTACAAAACACTGCTCAAGTAAATCAGAGATTACACAAACAGATGCCAAATAAAATTTACTTGTAATTTTTCAATTTAAACTAACACATCATGGGAAATTCTAGGAGTTTTTAGGTAGGAAATATGAAAAATTTTAATTCAAAGTTATTTTCTAAGACACCAAAATAAGGGGATATTGGTAGAGAGAGGGTAATTATAAAAATTTGGGTTAATTTATCTAGAAATGAAGAGGTTAATTGCATTAATACTGGTATTCAAATGCCTGAGTGGTGATGGTTAACCAAAACCAAACCACCACCAACACACACACACACACACACCCACACACACTCTCTCTCTCTCTCTTCTTTATTTCTGTAAAGAAAAAAGAAAATAAACACACACTGAAAAAGGGGGGATTTATCTTGAATTGAATAAAGACCTGCCTATTTGTGAAGATGATGAAGAATGAGTTAGTGTTATAGTCTTCTTTTGTTGTGATACATCTTTTGAAATAATAGAATGCTGTCTGTCTGAGATCATTTTGGTGTGATTTCTAATATATCTGATGAATTTCATACATTGGATACACTACTTTTGTTTTTCAATACAGAGGAGGAGAATGTATAAAGCAGAAACAACTTAAAATATCTAGCAACATGGAGCTCTTGAAATCCAAACGTTTGTAGTGACACTAAACATATGAACAATTGCCCTTGTAGCAGGGAGAACTCAGTGATTCAGGGAGGAAAACCTCAAGTTGGGGGTAGAGTGACTGGAAAATTCATTCGGTTGCTTTAAAAGATCATCTTAACTCTGGCTCAAGATTCACATTTCCCACTTGTGTCTTGTCTTCAAAAATAAAAAAGAGGAAACCACCAATGAGAACATGTGGTGTTATAAATCAGCCTGACTATTGTTAGAAAAATGAGTAAGGGTTCTAAACAGTTTCAAAGGGTCCTGACCAGCTCTTTTCACTCACCTTGAGAAGAACCATAAAAGTGAGAAAACAAAGGAATTCTTTTTCTTTTTGGACATCGGTCATCAGCAGTGTTCTCTTTGGGCTGCTGGCATCTGGGCCCAGTTGCTGGGTTACAGGCAAATATAATCAAAACAAACACTAAAAGGTACTCTTTTGGCTCTTAGCATATTGGAAAGGTCTTCTGCCTTCCATCCTCTGTGTTAGCCAATTCTCAATGCAGAAGTGTCTTTCTTACTTGTCCTTCCCTTTTCTTATTGCAGGACAACTTCTGATTATAAACTTGTTGTGGAGTAGAAGAAGCCCTTAATGAGGCCATTAGACCTTTAGACCTTTCTCCAACTTCCTGCTGAACGGCACCAGGAATTTAACCTGTTTCCAGTCACTCTCTGTTAGCAGAATTTACCACCCTACCCCCTCCTCTGAGAATTGGTGAGTGTGGCTCTTCTACCAGTAGCATTAACCCTTTGCTCCCCACTTTTTCTAGTTACCAAGGACAGATTACCAAGGAAACAAATGATATTTTCCATTCAGGACTGTGGTGCCAGATTCACTGATGGACTTCCTGCTTCTCAGCACTTGTGATGTGTTATACTATATTTGAACTTGGACAGGAAAGCTCCAGGCATGTTTAGAAGTTTGGCAAATAAGATCTATGGCAAAAGTCAACCCGTTAGCCAGTTTGTCTAGAGTACTTTATTAAGGTTCATGGGGGTGCCAAGCACTTTAACAGAGTCAAGGTACACTCTGCAGAAGTTAAAGACACCAGGATGATTTGTCCTGGAGAAGAGAAGAATGAGAGAAAGCTGCTGTAAATCCTTTAATATTGAAAGAGGTTTATTTAATTTATTCAGAGGGTAGTAAACAATTGTACTCCAACTCTGCTAAAGGTAGACATGAGGAAATGCAGTTGAAACATAGACATTCTACATACATTTAAGGAAGAAATCCTCAACAGTGCAAAAGGCTGAGTATCTTGATGAGTTCCCTAGAAAGATGGTCACATATCCTTTCTGAAAACCCAGACTGAAAAGGCTTGACTTTTCTCTGGCTGAAATGGTTTAGTTTTGTGTGTGTGATTATATGTATGTGTTTGTCTGAAGACAAGAGTTGGACTGATTTCTAATATGGGAAAATTCTAACCATGACTGATCTTTTAAAAGCAAATATTCACTATATTTCTGGAAAGGTCAGAGGTAAGTGTTTTTATCCTGGTGTTTTGCAAAATCTGAACCAAAGAAGACAAGAGGTCTTTTCCATGGTCACCTGAATTATGAATGTTAGAACCAAACATAATTTTTCAAGTATATATTGTGTTTAAAAGTTTGGAATCTCCAGAATGAATTTTATCGTAGTGAACTAAATAAAATCACTATATCTTTCCAAGGCTGGCTGATAGTGTTTTTCTTCCCCCTTTATTCTCTTTCATCATCACAGCTACTATTCATTGAACTTCTGCTATGTCAGGAATTGGACTCAGAGCCTTATATGCATTTTTATCTCTTAATCCTTACACCTATTGCATACATAGGTATTGTTATTTTTATTTAACAGATGATGAAACTGAGCTCAGATAAATTCTGCTGTGACTTGCCCAGTTGCAGTTACCAAACTAGTAGGTGGTGGAACCAGAATGAAAACCCTGGTATCTCTAAATCCAAAATTCTCATTCCACTGCACTAGTCTGTGAGGGAGAATCTGACTCAATTGTGTTACGTCACAAAGATTCAACTCTTGTTAATTCAAAAATAATCTATATATACTAGTCTTTCTGATTTGCTAAAACATATATGATTTATGTTCCTTAACACCCTTAAAATTGTTGAAAACCCTTTCTGCCTAAGAAAATACAAAATAATCATCAAAGCAGAAAACATTTTAATTCCTTTACTATCCTCTTTCTGCAATGATATTCCTGAGTGATTATAAAGCCGTAAGATTGAATTTATTTGAGCTATATTTCATAACATAACTAGCATCAAATTATGGACACCTTCTCTAATGGTCCAGATCTTATATTCAACAGTTTGATACTATTTTACAATCTGAGTGAGGCATGCATTTTACTCCTGGCTGCTGGAATATTCCAAATTCCTTTTAGAAATGAATCTTCCACTTGGACTTCCTCAGCCAGAGATTTCCTCTCTCGTCTCATGATCAGATCAAATTTACAGGCTCACTACTTAATAAATGGGACTGCTGTCGAGAACAGGCACTGGCAAAATGCATCAGATCCAAATGTAATTTTGCTGTTGTTGTTTTTTTCCCTAGCCACCAGACCACCAGGGATCAAATGTGATTTTGAACAAGCCTCTTGTTCAAACTCTATGGGTCCAGGATTTTCATCTGCAAAATGGAGTTAATGACCCTGATATCTCCCAGTTGTTGTTATGAGAAGGCAAATGAAAAGGTTAACAAGAAAACTTGGTTAAATGTATAACAGGTGTTGTTTGCATTTGCTATGTGAATGGGATTATACCTTGATTCACTCTAGATCCAGAAATTTGTAATAATTAACTGATTCATCACTTGGTTCAATTAACCGTCATATTCTACTTTCTTCCATAAAAGATAGAAATACTTTGATGGAAAAACAGAATACCTTTTTCCTTTTGCTTTAAATTTTCTCTCATCTGGACCTCTACCAAAAAAGAATTCATTATTTTCTCCGTAAAATCTGTTCCTCTTCCCGTATTTCCTATAACCACTGATGATGTCACAATACTCCCAGTTTCAATCCCAATCTCCCAAGAGGAAATGTTAGGAGTATTTTCTTTCTCTCTCTTCTCCCTCCTCTGCCCTACTGCTTCCACCCTTTCCCTTCCCAATTTATTTATGTTCAAATTCAACTGATCAGAGATAAGTCTTTTGGATCTATCCTTCACTTAGCCTGGATTATTTCTTACGAGGACTAGTGAATCCTTTTCTGCCAGGATAGAGAGAAACACAACTTTCATCCAAAGCCACGGCCTATAAAACTGTGTCTAAGGAAAAGTTTTGTCAACAACAGTCTACTAATTTACCCTCTTTTTCTAGCTGATGTGGCTTTTGTTTCAAATTCCTACATTAGGAATTAAATTGCATAATATGCCAGCTAAAAATATTTTGTTGGCCTAAAAAGATTTTGTGTTGGTCTTCTTGGGGTATAGTAGGTTGGCAGAAGGTGAGGACAAGACCCAAGCTTGTCTTACTTACTGGCTATATGGGAAACAATTTATAGGACCAAGAAGTATTCCGTGGAAGAAAGGGAGGCCAAGGGAGAAGATCTCCCTAAATATTTTTCCACTTGGGATCAAAGATGTTTCCCCCTTGGCTTCCTTCTCAGAAATCTCCAGCTTCTAGTACCATGGCTCAGCTCTGGATTCTTGGTCTCAGTTCATCACTAGAGCTTGTTCTACTACTCAGGAGTAGAGCTGGAAAGAGAAAGGGGAGACTTGGGTTTACCCCAGAGTAGTGCTGTCACATTAGGTGTCATGAAATCATTTTTGTAACCTGTGTCCAGCATTTAAGAAAAAAAAAAAAGTAATGTTATAGAATGGAAAGAAATAGGAAACAACAGAATAGAAAGTATTAGGGTAGATGTCATAAGTTAAGGGTAAAAACTTTTTATGAAGTCTTTATTTTATTCATATGTGAGGGTAATTGTGTATGGGTTTCTGCGTGTGTATGAGTGTACTGGGTCACAATATGAAATATTTATAACTCTGGGTCAAGATCTAAAGAATTTGGACATTGCCAGTTTAGCATATATAAACAACATTCTTTCTGCTTCTAGTTTTCCCCCTTTGATCCATTCTCCATAACTCAAATGGTCACTTGGATCGTGTTTCTATAAACCAGTGGGATTGGGCCATGTGTGGTGGTTCATGCCTATAATCTCAGCAGTCTGGGAGGTCAAGGCAGGAGTGTTGTTTGAAGGCAGGACTTTGAGACCATCCTGGGCAACACAGCAAGATCCCCCCATCTCTACAAGTAATTTAAAAATTAGCTGGGCACAGTGGCACATGCCTGTAGTCCCAGCTACTTGGGAAGTGGAGGAGGGAGGGTTGCATCATTGTAGTGATTGCATCATTGTAGTCCAGCCTGAGTGAGAAAATGAGACCCTGTCTCTAAAACAAAGCAAAACAAAACAAAGCAAACCAATAATCACCCTGTGTCAGGAGCTCCGCTGCTCATAGGACCAATTTATGAGCATGACATTCAACATCTTCAATCATCTGATTTCAACTACTTTCCCAGTTTCCTTCCTACTCCTCTACTCTATCTTTTCTGAAAGTACCTTTCAGATTTATCTTTTTGCCTTTACTCATATTGTTCTTTGGGCGAAAATGACAGTTTCCCTTCTTCACTTGTCTAAATCCAACTCATTGAAAACGACATTAAAATTTAAAATAACATTATTTAACATAACATTAAAATAACATTATTTTTCTGACTATAAATTTTGGATATTACAGAGATTACTAAATATAAAATAAAATCGCATAATCCCCTAATCCAGAAATAGTATGATATCTTTAGATGTATTTTCTGATCTTTGCTTCAAAGTACATATACATATTATATATATGTATATATACATGCATATATATATTTAGAACCCTTCTTTTTTATTGAGTATATTATAGACATTTTACAATGTCATTAATATTCTTCTAAAATATATATAATGGATGTATTATATTTTATTATATTAATATAATAGTTTATAAGTAATGACTTGATCTATGTCTTTATGTATTCCTCTGATTTTTTTCTTTCCCTAAGAATAAATTATTAGATTTGAATTTCCTGAGTAAAGTTTTATTAACATTTTAAGAGCCTTGATATATATATTGCTTGATCTCTCATAAGAACTATAAAAAAAAATGTGTTTGCCAATGTTATAGAAAAAAATTGCATTATTTTAATTTGCATTTTCTGAGTATTAGCTAGGTTAATCTTTCTTTTTAATGTTTATCAGTTATTAATACTGCATTTTGAGGAAATTGCTTTTTATGGCTTTTGTCTACCTTTTTTTTTTACTAGGGAGGTTGTTTTTTCATGTTTTCTTTTTTTTTCCTCATTAGAAATCCTGCTTATACCTCAAAGCTCAATTAAAAACATATTCTCCATGAATTTTCTTCTAGCGCTTCAGTTTGAATATTTGTTTTTTCATAACACATCATTTGTACCTCTATTTAGAGATCAATTTAGTTTGCCATATTGGTTGCTATATTCCCCATTTAGTTACATGATATTTGAGGGTAGAAAACCTTTTCTATTTGTTTTTGTATCTCTCTCCAGTAAAAGCCATAAATCAAGTATTCAGTATATTTTTTCCTGTATGCTTTTATAATATTCTATCTGAGACTACACTTGTCTATATTTAGGAAGATTTACCGAGCACAGAATGCATTTTTCTTGGGGTGCCGAGGAGGAGAGACTGATGCCCTTTCTGAAGTCTACGGTTTTGCTTCCTTCTTCCATTTAAAGTAATTTGAACAGCATTAGAGGCTTTGCACTTTGGGTGATGTGAATTTTTTCTTTTATGCCTCTTTCCCTCAACACCATGGTGTTCTGTTCTGCCTTTATACGTTTACAAGACATGTGAGATCATTTAAATGATTTTTGTAATTGGTCAATAGTTAGATTCATAAAATGCAATTGCTGGATAAAATCCTGGAGATCATCCCATTCCAAACCTTAGATCCTCTACCAGTTTCCACTTCCAAGACTCCCTTCACTTGAGCTGGCACTGGCTTCTCACAAAGTCTAAAACTCAGGCCAAACATCAGGAGGCATTTCTCCCTTCCCACTCTTTATCCCGAGGACCCATCCCTCTAAGCACCTTCCCTGGAGAAGAGCATGAGTTTGACTCACCAGTAAACCAGGGCCAGAAGCAGGTGCCACTCCAGACGTCACCCAGGTTAACATCCCTGCCTGCCTTCTTGGTGAGGTTCTCCAGGAGTGGCATAACTGCCAGACATAAGGATTTTCAGTCTGCTTCTGGAAATTTCAGTTGCTCTCATACTTTTAACAGGTTTGTTATTGATTAAGTCTCTTCTATTCTGTGCTGGGAACTTTGCAGGTATTCTATCATTATTTCTTCCAGTTGTTCCCTTTTTACATTTAAATAATTGAGGCTTGCAGTATTTAAACCCTCAAGGTCACACAGCTGGTCAAGTACGGTAGTGAGAACTTGAGCTCAGGTTTGCCTTACTCAGATCTCCTGTAATTTTCACTATACCAGATTTCAAGACATAAAAAGGTGATTTGGATTACTGAAACCATATGTGCATCTCTGAGAGGCTTTCACCGTCTTGTTAATGCAACCATCGATTTTTAGGTGTGAGAGGGAGAGGAGTTGTTTTAAGGAACACTTATTTTGAAAGATAATTACGAGTGTTCAGAATAATCACTGAATTAGTGCTTATAGGTGTGGTATGAGAAATTAAAAACATAGTAGGTGAAGAAAAATACTTATCAAATGAAAGAGAATTACACGCTTATTTTAATTAAGAATATGTTTGATTTAATGAGGAAGTGAGATTTGGGACCCACAATACCAGAAGTTTTGAGGGCAGAGTAGTTACAACCACAGACCTTAGGTGTCAGTGAGAACTGGATTTAGATCCTGGTTTAGCCATGAATACTTCATCTGTCTATAACGAAGTTTACTCATCTGTAAAGAAGGGTGATAATTCATATGTCTTGGACACCCAATGGGATAATATATTTATTCATTTGTGTATTCATTCCTTTGACAAAGATATTTTTGAATATTTACAATTTGCGTGATTCCGAAGATGTAACCATGAATGAGACACATACATGATTCCTACCCTAAGAGAACTGATAGTCTTATGGTTAAATGTAAAGTGTTTTCTTTCATGGTGTCAGACACATGCTAAGCAGTAATTCATGAGAGATGTTATTATTATATTATCATTATTATTATGAGTGTGCATTTCTACAACTGCTTGTAATTTTGACATATCTTACATTTGATAATAGATGTGAGACCTAGTATTGGCATTTCTAATTAAAGGATAGTGTCATAAGGTAACAAGCAATTATTGTTAACAAAGGAAGTACTGTATAATCAGAACCTTGCCTCAAGAACGTAGGGTTTCTTCTCTCCTCCTTATTTCACTGCTCTTCCGTCTTTAGCCACATGAAACACTCAGAGAAGTGTCTGGCATGATGAAAAACTATTAGTTGAAAAAAGAATGTATGATTGAATGAGGGCTGCACAAACTCTAAACACAATATCTGGCTATTGCCTGAAAAGAGATGTTATCTAGTTAAAAGTTGTACCATGATAGTCTCTATGTAATAAAAACTTAAGACGTTTTTGTAAACTCAAGCATCTTAACTTGGGGGAAAATCCAGGTGGGAAACTCTGATCAGGAAAGTTATTTTTAATGTCACTACACTACAATAGAGGGAGAAAAAGTAAAAAGGCTGAATATACAATAATCATTTCCTGCAAATGAAGGGAATCTAGTCTGAGGGAATTAAATGCTGAAATAGTCATTCAGGTATTTTTCCATGCACCCATACATTTTACAATAAGTTCCTTTAAATGTAATAGTTTGAGTTAGTATTTTATAATAATTTACTACATTTTGAGATTCATATGTTAGAATTTAATGCCTTATTCAATGGAAATAACTTTTACATGCACTTAGTGCATATCCTTGAAAAGTCTCTAGTAATGAAAAAAACATGTGGCATGGAGTTTTTAAACGGTTTCTGCCATATCAGATTCACATTCATAACGATAAATTTGTTTATATGGATCAGATTTCATTTCAACAAATACCTGTTTGCAAAAGATGAAAAAGCCCTATGTTATAATCTATTCACTTTATAAGATCTGCCCACTTAATATTATATTAATTGACTCATATAATATTATATGAAAAGTAGAATAACAAAAAATACATTTATTGAACTTAAGATCATGGAATTTGACCCACACATTATTTAACTATGATTTAACGGTATAATTTCTAGACCATCTGGAGAAATCTTCTGTTCTTAATAAACTTTGCAAGAACATTAGAGGTTATTTAGTTTCAATGTTTTCACATTGTAATTCAAACTCATTACCACCATAAGGAAGTTAATGTGATCAGTATGAGCACATATTTACCTTTAAAGACATAATCATAATAATTTTACTATGTAGGCCAAGTGATGTTGATAATGAAGTCTAAAGGAAGTTATAGCTTTCTCTCTCCACCCCTACCTCTTCTTTTCCCCAACACATACTATCATTTTAGATAAACATTGCAAGTTACAAGTATAATTCTCATTTACTGAAATACTCACTGAATTAATATTTGACCCATAAATTCCAACCCACATCAGCTACTGTTTTTTCTCCTTTCCCTTTTAAAAGAAATATGCTTTTATTTTCTACGTATTGAATGTAAGTCAGAGAACCAATGCATCAGAGGTGAACGTTACCTTTCAAAGTCTATCTATACACAAATGCTCATGTATCTCGAGCCCTAATTGTATGCATGTGTGCACGATGATTGCACACAGTGTGTAAAAACGTTGTTATGGTGGGTGAGCACTTATGAAAATAGAGATCAGTCAGCACTAGTTTAAGCCATACATGGTGTGGGTAGGTAATATAAAAGCTTCTTTCTGCAGACCTCCTCAGTTGTCCGTAGCATCCCAATTCTGAGCTAAAACCTTCATTGCTATTCTAGTCATAGAATTCAAAGATGGAAAACACCTATTAGGTTACTAGTTTATCCCCCTAGGGCCAGCACTGAAGATTACTCTGATAGCATATTTTATTCCTTCTTCTACTTCTTCAGTATTTGGTCCACCCTCATTCTAAACTGTCTGTGCTGACAGGGTTTCAGTGTTTCCTTAGGTAAGTATATTCACCTTGATTTCTTTACATTCCTTCGGTATTTAGATACATCTTGTAGTTTGCAAATACTATTGTGTGCTAGTAATCAGATCAAGGCAAATGACTTTTCCCTCTTCACAGTATTAATCATCTACTCATTGATCACAGCATGCAAAACAATATGGGCATAGTAATAAGAATAGCTTTGATGCATTTTTTGCTTCTATGCACAGATGTATGTGTACATGTGCATCATTGACCACTTCTTAGATTGCTTATCAACAAAAGCTTATGAAAAAGCAAGAAGGTCATCTGAATTATGTAAAATTCTGCATAGTAAAAAGTCACAAAAGAGAATTGCTCCAAATCTCATTATTAGAGCAAATAGGGTATGACAAGAGACCTTGATTCAGTTCAACTGAAGCCATCTGGACTTTAAGAGCAAATCTAAGTTGCTGGTCCTTCTTAAATCAGAAATCCATTTGGATATACCAAAGTGAATGATAAAGAGCTTAAGATGTGTCACAATTTTTTTTATAGCACTTCACATGTGTTAGCTCAACCCTTCTAACAGCTTTTGGGGATGTGTTCTAAATAACTCTTATTTTACTGAAAACATGGAGGCACAGGTTCACTTGTACCCTGTCATAGGACTGGTTAGCAATCCACTAGGTCAGCTTCAGTCCATGCCCATAACCACTATGCTGACTAGAGTGAAGGGGGAAATGAGTGAGTATGTGCTTTGGATTCTGATGGACACTGCTTTGAATATTGGTTTTGTCACAGCTGTTGAAACTTTGTACAAGTTAGTTGTCCTTGTTGAGCCTTGGTTCCTTTGTCTGGGTAATGGGATTAACAATACTCTCCTCTTAGGATTTTATGAGTAAGAAAATGCATGTCCAATACTTGGTACAGTTTGTGACATGTGATTGACATCAAACAAAGGTTAGTTACCTCCTTTTGAAGTTCTCCCCAATGGCATGGAGGGAGCTTGGCCATCCCACTTTCTTCTAAGCCAGGGGTTCCCAAACCCCAGATCGTGGACCAGCACCAGTCCATGACCTGTTGAGAATGGCCACACAGCAGGAGTTGAGCAGCGTGTGAGCAAGTGAAGCTTCATTTGTATTTACCTTCGCTCCCCATCACTCACATTGCCACCTGAGCTCCACCTCCTTTCAGATTAGTGGCAGCATTAGATTCTCATAGAAGCATGAACCCTACTGTGAATTGCACATGCAAGAGGTGTAGGTTGAGTACTCCTTATGAGAATTTGGTGCCTGATGATCTGTCACTGTCATCCATCACCCCCAGATGGGACTGTCTAGTTGGGTTCCCACTGATTCTACATTATGGTGAATTGCATAATTATTTCATTATATGTTACAATGTAATAATAATAGAAATAAAGTACACAATAAATGTAATATGCTCGAATCATCCTGAAACCATTCCCCACCTTGCTCTGTGTAAAAATTGGCTTCCCTGAAACTGGTACCTGGTACCAAAAAAGGTTGGGGACTGATGTTCTAAGCTGTTCATCTAACATTCTTAAATTATTTTTGAAGTGATTGGCCTTTGTTCACCACATGTGTTTGTGCTAAAGTGTATTAGAGATTTTTGTGGTGCACAAGTATGTCCTTGTAGAATCAAGTTGAGACACAGTTTGATTAATTTCTCCACACAATGTTTACCAACATGTTTCTTCATCCAATGTCTAATAACATATTGGTTGCGTTGCTTTGATAAATTCTTTTTACTTAACATGTTGATTTAGTTGGTAGGAACTGTATGAAGATAGCCTCCAATTTAAAAGTCAATTCTGCTCCAAAAATTTGTTGCAATTTGTGACTTGGCATGTTTTCTTCTAAAAGCTGTGTCATAAATGGTTAGTTCACACATCTTTTGAATCTATATCTAAGCTGTCCTAGTAGCTTATAGCAAAGACTGTGGTTGATTTCTTGCCATAAGTAAATTCATCTATTTAATATTTAGTTTAACCTATTCAACTTAACAGTCCTGAAAGGACAGAAGTGAGTACTACAAGTTCTATTGGCCTCTGATAATTGGAGAAATTTTAGGAAAGATATAGCTCCATCAGCTGGCTGGTGGTCAATTAAGAGTTTCCCTACAATTTAAAATGTGTCACAAAAACTAATAGGACACAGAGACACTACAGTCATGAAGAGGTAGAGACAGAGTCCATGCAATGACCATGTTATATATAGGGCAAGAATGGCCACACTGGTATTTAGGAAGGAAAGAATGAAGCAAATGTATGCATAGAAAGAGGACATGTGGTTCAGAGAGTTAGATGGAGTGAGTAGTTACCTGATGACCTTCCAGATCCCATAAGGCCTGGCTGTAATATTCTACAATTGGACCTCATAGGATCCTCTTGTATTATTTTGACAAGACTTTTTTTTTTTACTTAAAAAGTGGGTTTCTATTATAGGCAACAAAATGATTTTTGGCCAAACTAAAGTTCTCAGACCAGAAGCCTTCTGAATTCTACTTTTTGCCATTCTAGATGGCTGACTAGGAGTGGCTAGGTAGGGACTCTGATGTCTTGATCTGACAGTATTAATGAAAGGCTCTGGGTTAGAAGAAATGGGAAATGGAAGGTCTGGTCTTGGTCACAGTCTATTTTTGCTAACTCTGAATCCATAAGGCATTGCTGTCATCTCCTCAGGGTCTTCCCCACTACATGCAGTCTAGCACTTTCTTTCTGATTCACACTGTTTCTGTCTTGAATGATCTTTGTTCCTCTTTATTTATACAAAGTTTATTCTGCCTTCATTGTATCTCAAGATGAGTTATAGAGAGTTATAGAGTTTCATGGCAGGAAGGGGGCAAAGCCATCTAGTTTAAAGGCTCAAAGAGGTTACCAAGGTCACTCCTTATTTTGGAGGTTACCAAGTTCTGACTTCAGTGTGTTTTCTACTAGACAACTCCACCTGTGGTCCACAGGGCCTTACCCTCTTCTTAGTATATCAGAGTGACCTCTTTACAATATAGTATTTATTTATATATTCCCCTGACTTACAATACTGCAAATACTGAATCGTCCAATGTATCTTGTGTAACTTATGTTTTTCTTAATAGACTGCAAGCTCGTTGAGAGCAGAAATAGTACTTTTTATTGCAGTTCCTCTTAGCTCTCTATGGAATGCTTGGCATATAATGATCAATACATTTCTGCATATTCCTTAAGTGATTGAAAATATCACATGAAGATAAATGATGAACTTCAGAGGCTTCCAAAACTGACATCTTTAAAAGATGAAGAATGTTTTTAACACAGATAAGTCCCATGAAAATTGTTTTATTTTACAACCACTGATGCTAGAGAATCTTGCTACGAAAGGTAGGAATTGGACATTTGCACATTATGAGTAGGAGCCAGATTTTGAGGCTGGAAGCTGCATTAATTGCAGAAGTTAAATGATGCTTAGATAAACACATAGACAGGGCATATATAGCAGTCATCCCATGTAGATGTGGCCGGGGGTGTGGCCACACCTACATGAATTGATTAAGTTTCTACTCCAATTGGAGTAGAAAAGATAATTCATGGATTAACTTATTCATTCCAAGTGATGATCATGTGCCTTTCAGAACAACATCCTAGGTGGTCCTCCTCTAAGATTTTGTACTTCGTAGGGAACATGGATGAGAGGGCAGGTTAGCTGTCTTTTTTAGCTGATTCCAAGCATGTTTTCTTGCTTTCTGATTTTCCTACTGACCACCAACTTAGTGCTGACAACTATCTTCATGGTCCTAGGTTTCATTGTTCACGCTTGTATCTTAATGCATTCTGACCGTATGTTGTGGGCAGCGTAGACATAACATTCAGTTTAGGTTATGGGGACCAGCAAGTGTTAGTTAAACTTTTTGAAATCTTAGACTCATGAAGAGAGTTCATCTTTGCTGGGATCATAAAACTGTGACTTTCTTTTAGATTATGTCTCAAAGTGACCTTCCTACCATTCACTTTGTCAAATCCAATTGGTATTCCTGGGTTTGAGAAAGACCAGCAATGTAGATATGCTCGCAAGGTTTAGGTATCTTCAGTTGAACAAGGTCTTCTTGTTATACTCTATTTGCTTCAATAGCGAGATTTGGAGCAATCCTAGCAATCCTAGTTTGTGACTTGTTCATAATGAAATGTTTTATGTAACTAAGATAGTTTTCTTGTCTTTTCTTCCACTTCTGTTGATGAGCAATCTGAGAAAAAAATTGGTAGCTCATGAGGTAAATACATACATATATATGCATAGAAACAAAAAATGCATTAATGAAATATTAACAGATGATTAAAGTGAGCTTTCACCCCACAATTTTATAAAATGAGTATAAATTATTTTATAGTCAAGAAAGCAATAAGTACTCTTAAATATGCAATAATAAATAATTTTGGAATATAGAGAGATATCACCATTTACATCTTAGATGCATTGAATATGTTCCTAATTTTTGTTTTTAAATTATTAGAACCCAGTTTGGAAAAATATAAGCTAGAAAGAAAAAAAATGTAAAAATTTCCCCAATGCTTGATTTAATCAATAATTATGCTCTGCTCATTGGCATCAATGAAAATATGCATGTTAATTTCCCCAGGATCTTTAGTTTACAGATACTCAGAGGGTGATGCTAGTCATCTGAAGGAAAGAGCCTTTTACTTACAATTTTAGTTGAATATTTACTGTGTAATTATCAGCAAGCTAGCCAATCTTTCTGAAATTTGGTTTCCTTATCAGTAGAGTGGAAATAATAAGAACTGATGCAAATGCCTACTTAGATAATATATGTAAATTTTCTTTTAAAGTGTGAGATGTTTTATACTTCTAAAAGCAGTAGTAATTACCATAATTTTAATAGACATCCTTATAAAGCTCTCAACTCTTTGATGGGAAGGGACTGACTGAGTCTCTCTCCTGTGAGAAGCAATACCTGGCTTCACTGGGCAACCCTCTCATCTGTGACTACAAGAAAAGTCATGTCATTGTGTCTTTGCCCATGTTTTTCTCTCCACCCAGAATTCCCGCCTCCACATTCCCTGCAACTTGCCTTCTCAGATAAGCTTACCTCAACTCATCTTCCATAGTTCAGCTCAAAATCCCCCACCTCCATGAAGCTTTCTTTGATAATCCTTCAAGAAGACCCCTCATCTTGAATTTCCTTACACAGTATTGTAATTAGTTATTGACAAATCTGTCTCTTTAACCAGACAGGTATTTGACTGTTGGGTTAAAATTGACAGCTACATCCTACACCATGAACCCTTTTCTGGTGTACTATCAAGAATTGGTCCAAGTGTAAAGTTTATTTTTGCTATAATTGAGTACACTTATTTATGTACGTATCTATGTATGTATGTATGTATGTATGTATGATGGAGTCTCACTCTGTCACCCAAGCTGGAGTGTAGTGGTATGATCTCAGCTCACTGCAACCTCCACTTCCTGGGTTCAAGTGATTCTCCTGCCTTAGCCTCCCAAGTAGCTAGGACTACAGGTGCGTGCCACCATGCCCAGCTAATTTTCATATTTTTTTTTTGTTTTAGTAGATATGGGGTTTCACCATATTGGCCAGGCTGGTCTTGAACTCCTGACCTCATGATCCGCCTGCCTTGGCCTCCCAAAGTGCTGGGATTACAGGCATGAGCCACCATGCCCAGCCTCACACTTATTTATTACAATGGTAAGAAGGTACATTGAGTTGAATAAGTGTATTAGTCCATTTTCATACTGCTGATAAAGACATATCCAAGACTTGGTAATTTATAAAGAAAAAGAGGTTTAATAGACTCACAATTCTATGCGGCTGGGGAGGCCTCACAATCTTGGTGGAAAAGCAAAAGACACGTCTTACATGGCAGCAGACAAGAGAGAAAATAAGAGCCAAGCAAAAGGGGTTTTCCCTTGTAAAACCATCAGATCTCGTGAGACTAACTCACTACCATGAGAACAGTATGGGGGTACCACCCCCATGATTCAATTATCTCCCAGTGGGTCCCTTCCACAGCACATGAGAATTATGGGAGCTACAATTCAAGGTGAGATTTGGGTGGGGACACAGCCAAACCATATCAGTAAGTTATACAATGTGGTCTAACACAGGGTATTAGTTGTTGCAAAGAGAGCTAAATATTGTCAATAGCAGACCAGAAACGGATAAAGATCAGAAATTTTTGTCAAGCCAGAGCAGCCCGCACTTTACCCAACCATGAGACAGTGCTTTGTGACTGATGGAGGAAACCTAAACCCTTCAGGTGCTTTCCAGATTTCTAGTATTTAAAAATCTTTCCAGTATTTAAAAAATATATTCTTGTGTTTAGAAATAACAAACACAAAAGGAATTGAGAACTATTGCATTCACTGTACTTGATGCTGAGTTCTTTGAGGGTGTGCATCAGTATTTGAATGGGATAAAAAAAAGAGTAATAAATGAGAATCAGGGCTAATAGATCTTAAAACATAATTGGTCAGCCTGGTGTGGTGGTTCATACCTATAATCCTAGCACTTTGGGAGGCCGAGGCGGGCGGATAACCTGAGGTCGGGAGTTCAAGACCAGCCTGACCAACATGGATAAACCCTGTGTCTACTAAAAATACAAAATTAGCCAGGTGTGGTGGCTTATGTCTGTAGTCCCAGCTACTCAGGAGGCTGAGGCAGGAGAATCACTTGAACCCAGGAGGCAGAGGTTGCGATGAGCAGAGATCGCGCCATTGCACTACAGCCTGGGAAACAAGAGCGAAACTCCATCTCAAAAAAAAAAAAAAAAAAAAGAAAAAAAAGAAACCGTAATTCATCAAATGATTTTTTGTTAAGTCTGGCACTTTTCTACTGTGAAGTAAAAAGATTTTGGTATGGTCTGTGGCCAACAGTTTCTGGAAACTTAAGAAAATAGGTTCAGTTCATTTTGTGGTTAAGACGTTGGGCTTTGAAATCAAATGAATCTCTCTTCTCGAATCCCAACTTGGCTATTTACTACCTGTGTGATTTGATTGCTTAATGTTTCCAAGCTTCAGTTTTCTTATCTTTAAATGAGGCTAATAGAGTATATGAGTTGAGATGATTTTGGCTATAAATAACAGATGTTCTGATAATAAAATAATGGATTATTTTACATAGTGAGAAGTTCAAAGGCACAGCAGATTCCAGGATTGTGAGAGATTCAATGACACAGTGGTGTTCTTTCCATATTTTAGTGTTATCATCTTCAGGGTCAACTTCTTTCAGAGGGAAACTCTTATTTTCAGAGGGCCAAATTATCCAGTGTCTCTTAAGAGTGAAGGAAATTTTATTTCAAGACCACTGGTATGGCTGGGTGTGTTGACTTACATCAGTAAACCTAACACTTTAGGAGGCCAATGTGGGAGGATCACTTGAGGCTAGATGTTTGAGACTAGCCTGGGCAAGTAGTGAGACCCTGTCTCTACAAACAAAAGTAAAATTATCTGAATGTGATGGTGCATGCCTGTAGTCCTATCTACTCAGGGGGCTCCTATCTACTCAGTCCTATCTACCCAAGGATCCCTTGGGCCCAGGAGTTTGAGGCTGCAGTGAGCTAGGACTGGTGACAGAGCAAGAACTTGTTTCTAAAATAAACAAAACAAAACAAAACAAAACAAAAGGCTACCAGGTTAGCAACTTATTCCCAAAACAATGACACTAACAATGATTAGTAATGAGGATAGAATTATCATGATTGTCTCAGACCAATCATCTCAAGAGAAATAAATGTTGGAGAGTCACCATAGCTACTACAGAATCAACTTACAATTTTTGTTTTTTTTATTTTTTGGGGAAACTGCTTATGCAACTCTGAGTCATTGTCCCGCATATAGTGAGAACATGGTAGCTTTTCTTATCAACCAGTCACTAAGTTGGACCTAAAAACTTGCTTCAGATTTTTTATTTGTAACATTTCTTGCACCTACTTTCTTTATTTAACATCATTTTGTGCCTAATTCCTTTTCTCTCCTCTGGCCAACATTTGGGAGGTGTGTGCCTCGTATAAGTGTAAACTTGACAGTGAGTGTCTAAATGCATTGATGCTTCTTAGCCTGCCTGGTTTTCAGGTATTGTATTGTGGGGACGTTCCTTTGGCCTAAGAAGTATCAACTTTGCTGTGCTCATGGTCTTGAGGAAGGGAAAAGTCAGTTCCTTACAAGTCAGACCCTGGGCTAGGTGTGTTCAGGTAGGATTTGGCTGAGGGAAACCTGGCTGCCCTTGTCTGTCATACTCCACAGCTGGACAACCTTGTGCAGACCACCGTATCTTGTGGGTCTTGGTTGTCTTTTTGGCAAAATAAGGAGGATCTGGGGATCACAGAGCTAACTGCTGTGGAAAGGCTTCCTAAATGTTTTTACTCATTGAAGATACTAGTTATTTTTGCTCCACTGGGTAGCCTTTTTTTTTTTAATAACATATAATAGTCATATAGGCATAGCCTACTTAAGGGGAAGGTGAAAAACAAACAATGCAATGACTTGGTCTGGGAGCAACTTTCTATGTTTAAAGAAAAAAGAAAGCATGTTTCTTCTGCTGTCCTTCTGCAGATACTTCCCCTCCCTTGAAGTTTTTAATGACCGCAGTGGAGTCTCCCAGTGTTCAGAAAAATGTTTCTAGCTGAACAGGAGCAAGGTGGATTGGTTTGTTTGGTTTATGCACTTGTGTTAAGAGTTTCCCATCTCATCAAAGATAAATGAAGCTATTTGCTTTTCTGAGGATGTACGGACAAAATGCCACAAACATCTACAGTCAGTAAATCAACAAAATGCAATAATATTCAAGGATGAATATTATTTATTGTTATAAAATTTATTTTTTAATTTAAAAAATTGATATATACAAATTGTATATATTCATGGGGTACATAGTGATGTTTCAGTACATGTAATATATAGTGATCAGACCAGGGCAATTACAATATGCACTGTCTGAAACATTTATCTTTTTTTGTGTTGGGAGCATTAAATATCTTCATTCTAGCTATTTGAAACTATAAAATATATTATTATTAGCCATAGTTATCTTACAATGCTGTAGAACACTTGAACTTATTACTCCTATCTAGCCACAGTTTTGTATCTTTTAACAAATCTCTCCCTATCCCTCCTTTTTCCCTACCCTTCCCATCTGATGGTAATCTCTGTTCTACTTTGTATTTCTATGAGATCAACTTTTTCAGCTTCCACATATGAATGAGAACATGTGGTGTCTAACTTTTTGTTCCTGGCTTATTTGACTTAAAATGATGTTCTCTAAATAAAAGGTATCTATGACAAACCCACAGCCAATATCATACTGAATGGGCAAAAACTGGGAACATTCTGTTTGAAATCCGGCACTAGACAAGGATGCCCTCTCTCACCCACTCCTATTCAATATAGTATTGGAAGTTCTAGCCAGAGCAATCAGGCAAGAAAAAGAAATAAAGGATATTCAATTAGGAAATGAGGAAGTCAAATTGCCTCTATTTGCAGAAGACATGATTCTATATTTAGAAGACCCCATCGTCTCAGCCCAAAATCTCCTGAAAGTGATAAGCAACTTCAGCAAAGTCTCAGGATACAAAATCAATGTACAGAAATCACAAGCATTCCTATACACCAATAACAGACTAACAGAGAGCCAAATCATGAGCAAACTCCCATTCACAATTGCTGCAAGGTGAATAAAATACCTAGGAACACAACTAACAAAGGATGTAAAGGATATCTTCAAGGAGAACTACAAACCACTGCTCAAGGAAATAAGAGAGGACACAAATAGATGGAAAAACATTCCATGCTCAAGGTTAGGAAGAATCAATATCATGAAAATGGCCATACTGCCCAAAGTAATTTATAGATTCAACAATATCCCCATCAAATTACCAATCACCTTTTTCACAGAACTGGAAAAAACCACCTTAAATTTCATATGGAACCAATAGAGAGCCCACATATCCAAGACAATCCTAAGCAAAAAGAACAAAGCTGGAGGCATCACACTACCTGACCCCAAACTATACTACAAGGCTACAATAATCAAAACAGCATGGTACTGGTACCAAAACAGAGATATAGACCAATGGAACAGAAGACGCCTCGGAGGCAATGCCACACATCTACAACCATCTGATCTTTGACAAACCTGACAAAAACAAGCAATGGGGAAAGGATTCCCTGTTTAATAAATGATGTTGGGAAAACTGGCTAGCCATGTACAGAAAGCAGAAACTGGACAACTTCCTGACACCTTACACCAAAATTAACTCCAGATGGATTAAATACTTAAGCATAAGACCTAGCACCATAAAAACCCTTGAAGAAAACCTAGGCAATACCATTCAGTACACAGGCATAGGCAAGGACTTCATGACTAAAACACCAACAAATATCAAAAAGATGTCTGCACTGTCTTGTTTCTTGCAGCACTGTTCTCAATAGCCAAGATATGGAATCAACCTAAGTGTCTAACAACAGATGAATGGATAAAGAAAACGTGCTATATTATCTATATACAATGGAATACTATTCAGCCATAAAAAAGAATGCAATCCTGTCTACTGCAGCAACATGGATGGATGGCAACAAAAGCCAAAATAGACAAATCAGATCTACTTAAACTTCAGAGCTTCTGTACAGCAAAATAAACAATCCTTAGAGTGAACTAGCAACCAACAGAATGGGCAAAAAATTTTGCAGCCTATCCATCTGACAAAGGGCTAATATCCAGAATCTATATATAAAGAACTAAAACAGATTTACAAGAAAAATAACAAACAAACCCATTCAAAAGTGAGTGAAGGATATAAACAGAGAATTTTCAAAAGAAGACATATATAAGGCCAACAAAGATATGAAAAAATGCTCATCATCACTAGTCATCAGAAAAATGCAAATCCAAACCACATTGAGATACCATCTCATGCCAGTTAGAATGGCAGTCATTAAAAAATCTGGAGGCAACAGATACTGGAGAGGATGTGGAGAAATAGGAACAATTTTACACTGTTGGTGGGAGCATAAATTAGTTCAGCCATTGTGGAAGACAGTGTGGCGATTCCTCAAGGACCTAGAAACAGAAATTCCATTTGACCCAGCAATCCCATTACTGGGTATATATCCAAAGGATTAGAAATCATTCTCTTATAAAGACACATGCACACCTATGTTCATTGCAGCACTGTTTACAATAGCAAAGACCTGGAACCAACCCAAATGCCCATTGATGATAGACTGGACAAGGAAAATGTGGCACATATACACCATGGAATACTATGCAACCATCAAAAACGATGAGTTCGTGTCCTTTGTAGGGACATGGATGAATCTGGAAACTATCATTCTCAGCAAACTGACACAAGAACAGAAAGTCAAACACTGCATGTTCTCACTCACAGGTGGGTGTTGAACAATGAGAACACATGGACGCAGGGAGAGGAGCATAACACACGGGGGTCTGTTGAGTGGGGCTAGGGGATAACATGGGGGAAAATGCTAGATATAGGTGACAGGGGGCTGGAGGCAGCAAACCACATTGCCATGTATGTACCTATGCTACAATCCTGCATGAGCTGCACATGTACCCCAGAACCCAAAGTACAATTTAAAAATAATAATAATAATAATAATAATAATATTCTCTCCATCTGTCTATGTTGCTGCAGTAGACAGGACCACATTCTTTTTTATGGCTGAATAGTATTCCATTGTATATAGATAATATAGCACGTTTTCTTTACCCATTCATCTGTTGTTAGACACTTAGGTTGATTCCATATCTTGGCTATTGAGAACAGTGCTGCAAGAAACAGGACAGTGCAGACGTCTTTTTGATATATTTTCATTTCTTTTGGACAAATGCCCAGTAGTAGGATTGCTATATCATATGCTCTTCCTATAATATTTGTAGTTTTCTGAGGAACCTCCATCCTGTTCTTCACAGTAGCTGTACTAGTTTACATTTCCACCAACAGTGTGTAAGAGTTCCCTTTTCTCCACATCCTTGCCAGCATTTGTTACTATTTGTCTTCTTTTTTGGACTTAAGACTCAACTAGTCAGAGCTGTCTTTCAAAGAATGAGAACTACCGTTCCTTAGAAAGTAATATCAAATAAAGTGACTCGTAGGGATATTCCTCGGCCCATTCTAAAATTGAAACAGACAGTGCACATGGCTTTATTTAGGAGCCTAGAAATTGAACATAGAAGGAATTCTTAGCTCAACATTCTTTTTGATTGCAGAAACTAGTTGATGTTTCCTGACAAGGCCTGTTGCCAATCTCACCTCTCCTAGCTAAGCTGTTTTAACTCTGGTCTTAGGCTGATATATCTCCTGGCAACAAATCTTCTTTTAAACAAAAACAGACCTCCTAGATAGTCTTGTTCACTCTTTCCTTCTATTGAGTACCTTTGTTGCCCAATCTCATCACTTTCTCAATTTAGTCATTATTTTTCTTTTTCATTCTCTTCATTCAACCTCATTATTTTATTGTTTTCTTTTCATCCTTCTAAGATGATGATTAGGTTATCACTGTCCAATAAGGGAGCCACATGTATCTATTTAAGTTAATTAGAATTAGAGAAAATTGAAAGAAAATCATTTTCTCTTCAGTCACATTAGCCACATTCCAAGTACTCCATAACCACGTGTCTAGTGGCCACCAGTGATTGGGCAGGGCAGATACAGAAGATTTCCATCATCATAGAAGGCTCTATAGACAGTGTTGACCCAGATACTCAATTTCTCTACTCCCTTAAGTGTTTTTCCTACTTTCAGTAAATTTCTACCCATTTTCACCCTTATTACTATAAAAAAAGTCAAAGATACACGTTGGAAGCAAAGAGGATATCTTCATAGATTGTTCACATACCTGAAGGACAGGCTCTTCTTTCCTTTTGGTCATACTCATTTCACAGTCTCTGTGGTTGTTTCCGTACATTAAATAGAGGAATAGAGAGTCAATGTCATCTTTAAGATTTTCACCCTGAAAATGGAATTTCATATAAACTCTGAAGACATGCAACTTCTCATGCTTTTGGGTGTCCATCACCACAATTCAGCAGTGATTGCCAAAAGGAGACTTTGTCATCAAAAGAGGTGGACCTCAGCACAGAGCTGTCTGCACACTATGGCCATTTCAAATTTTATTTCTCTACTGTCTCGCTTTTTAGTTCTTGCTAGCTCTGAACTTGACTTATTCCTCAAATGGACTCTTGCCTTGTGTCCTTTTCAACCCTTTGATTAGTGTTGGCATCTTTTCATAGGAGTCAGATTCTGATCTCAGCCATTCTCTCTGTCATTTCCATGCTGATCTTACTAAATTTGATGACTCATCTGCCTTGTTGCCAATGTATGATCTCTCCCTGGACCCACATTTTGCTTTGCTTTTCAGAATTTGAAGGCACACTTAGAGATTGAGGAGACTTTACCTATTTTTTCCTTAGCAAGCATGAGTGCTCATGTCTTCCATTTGCCTTCACTAAGCTTGGAGATGGTGAAAAGAAGAAACACAGAAAAATTTTTACTTTCAGAGAGTTTACATACTAGTAGGGGATACAAGAGATAGTTAAGAAATTAGACCAGATGATTTGTAGAGAACTCGATGACTGGTGTCAGCACAAGAACTATCAGGGTTAAAATAAACGTTTGGACTATTTCAACAAAGAGGTACAACCTGGCTCAGTGGGAAAGTTTAGACAAGATTTGGACTGGCCAAGGAAGGGCATCTCAGTTTGTAAACTGGGGCAGACCATATAAGGCAAGAATTGCTTAGGTCTTGCTTTTCCTCTACATTATTCTCCTTTCTTCTTCATTTTCTACTGACAGGTCCATATCTGGCCCAGGGTGTTACCATCCTTCATTCTGATGCTTTCTTATATTTGATTTTCCTTGACTGTCCCTAGTAGGGACTATTATCACAGGGAGCTTAGGATTCATTTACTTTTTATTTTTATTTTTGGCCATAGATTAAGACATTATAGATATTTCACTGAGGATAATACATTCATTCTAAGAGCCGAGTTTAAATCTGTAACTAACTGTGCCCACATCTTTTACAAAGATGAGAAAAAAAAAAAAAGAAACATTGCTTGTTGGTTGTTTTCTGGGGGCTTCTGAGATCTGAGATTTTAATTGTTTGGAGCATTTCTGTTGAGTTCATTTTTTTTTCTATGGATTATTCTTGAGTATAGACAGGTGCCAAGGGTTTATACATTTTATTTTTCAGGTGAAGGATCTGAATTTCCAGAATGGGAATTAATGAGCTCAGGATGTGAGCTCCTTTAAAGGTTGTTGGGACTGTTCTTTTTCTTTGTGTCTCCAGTGCCTGTTGTGGTTCCCTAGAACATATCAGATTCTCAGTAAATGTTTCCAGGGCACATACTTAATTAAATATCTCAGAAAAACAGCAACAATGATCAGGATATATGCAGAGCTCAGCTGAGTTGAGGAGCTGAGGATGCAATCCTTCATCTTTTCACAATGTTTCTGAGTTCTTTTACTTGTTCAAGAGTGTTTGATGCTTAACATTATGTTTTCTCTGGGCCAGATGTGGTGACTCATGCCTGTAATCTCAGCACTTTGGGAGGCCAAGGAGGGTGGATCATCTGAGGACAGAAGTTCGAGACCAGCCTGGCCAATATGGTGAAACCTTGTCTCTACTAAAAATATAAAAATTAGCCAGGCACGGTGGTGGGCTCCTGTAGTCCCAGCTACTTGGGAAGCTAAGGCAGAGAATCACTTGGACCTGTGCAGTGAAGGTTGCCATGAGCCTAGATTGTGCCACTGCCACCTGGGTGACAGAGTGAGACTCTGTTTCAAAAAAAAAAAAAAGATTATGTTCTCTCTGAAGTCTTTCATGACATCCCCTCTTGGCTGCTATATGGTTTCATAGTACTTTTATCCTTGAAGGCCCCACACACATTATGTTTTAGTGACCTCTTTATATCCCATTCCTTCTTCTGGGTGTTGAACTTTTTCAAAAAATAATTTCTTTTTCACTTTAATAAGCCTAGGACTTGGCCCAGAACCTGGTACATAGTAGGCACTAAATGATTATTTGGTGAATAAATGGAGGTCATATGTCATAGTAGATGCAGTTGGTGATCCACACAAATCCCCCTGGATACCATCCTACAGCCTCTGGATGTTTTACCTCTAACAGCTTATACCCGTGACCTTCTTAAGAGGACCGCTTTCGAGCTGTTAGACAATTGTTGCTTGGACCTTCCAAGGGCCAAAGTGCTTGGTAGTTTACATCCCTTGAGGGCATCTGAAGCCAGGGGTTTACTGGTCCAGAAGTATAAAATTCCAACTCCCTTGCCTCAGTATGGATCAAACTACAATATTATATATCCTCCAGAGTTCCCCACAGATTCAGGTTGAGTCTGGAAGTTCACCTGATCTTACATCATGTTCAGCTTCTTCCTTTTTCCTATTCTGATTTCTCCATGCTTAGCAATTTCTCCAGAGAACCCTTCTTTAGTAAGTCACCCATGCAAGAATCCTCATCTCAGGTTCTGCTTCTGGGAAACCCAAATGAATATCTCCGTTGATTCTAAATGCTGGGATTCTACATGCAAGCTTATTTATTTATTTATTTTTCCATTTACACTGAGGTAATAAAAAATGTTCCAAATAGCCAGGTAACTTCAAAAAGCACTAGAGATAGAAACTCTGTAATGATTTTCTGATCCCATTTCTGTAATGTAAAATACCTTTTATGGGAAAGCATATGCATTAATAAAAATATTGATAGGAAAGACTAACAAAAGAACTGTGTGTTTCTAAAAAAAAACAAACAAACCAAAAAACAAAAAAACCCAGTAAGCCAGCACTGATGTTAAATGAGAACACTCATATGCTAGAGCTGATGAGATGGGACCCTAACATATGAGTCACAGAAAAAACACAGCTGGAATGAAGCAAGACATTCCAGCACATTCAGGAATGTCACTAATTTATTTCTGAATACTTGGGAAAATGTAGTCAACTGTGTAACACATACCTCTCTGTTTGCTATTTCCCATTTCACCTCTTGCTTTGTCTATTTCTATAACTCTCCAGATCTGTTTCTCTCACTGTCCCAAAATAGCCCGTCAAATTTCCTTCCATCCTCTGGTGACTGTAGCTGCAGTAAGACTGAGGTGCCAATGGAAGGAGCAACAGCTGAAAAATATGGCTTTCTTAATGGCTGTGTATATTTTCCAAAAAGAGTAGATCACTGGCATTTTAAAAGGATCATAAATATATCATTAATGAAACTGGAAGCCATCATTTCAGCAGCCAGATTAGTGTCAGGAGTTGACACTGTTCCTGGAGGAAGGAAGAGCACTAAAAGAAAATTATCCAAGTCCAAATCTCTCCACGATGCACAGGCATTGGGTGAATGACACTTGGGGAAACACACACATCAATATCTTTTAAGTGTAAACTGTCCTTTCTGAAATGCTTGGGCTGGTGACAACCTGACACAGAGAAGACATACCTCTGCATAGGCTATTTAACCCAGTAAAGATGATTGTCAGTTTTCTCCAGTTTTTCTTTGTTAATAGTCTATAAACATGGATGTCCCCATTAGGTGTAGCTTCCTTTCTTTATTTGAAATCACCATTAAATTGCTCTCCAAAAATACTGTAGAGCAGCCACAGACCTCACTGAACAATAACTTTATAAGCTCTCCCTCTCTCCCTTGAGCTTTCGTCTGCTTAGCTGCCCGTCCTCGGGCTCCGAGTGTGTAATCAGGCCCAGCTTCCTGCAGAGCACCATCAGGAAAATGGCAGCTCTCACTGAGAGACAGCAGAGCCATTCACAGTCATGGAGCTATTGAAACATTGACAGATATGACAGACATTTCCAAAGCTGTGCGAAGCATTAATTTTAATGTATGCTGTGTGTCCTTACTTAGTAAATATTTATTTGACTGTGAAAGATAGGAGAGGTAATCATTGCTTTTCTTCAAATACAGTTGCAGTGTGAGCCCCAGCCCCCTTCTCTTGAGGGAGCTGAGGACGCAGTCCTGGAGTTTTGAAACAAAACATGGGAGAAGAAAAAGAGGCAAAAGACAAGATCTCTATTCTAGAGTTAAATTTTAATGTTCTTCTGTGTTTTATTCAAAGTGTATCTGTTGGTCACATGGACACAGTATAATCACATTAGCTCAGCAACTAACAAGAATCTTGCTTAGCTAGAAAATAATTTCTAGGAAGTCTGGGTTGGCAACAAGATTTTATCTGAAGATAGGTCAGTCTAGCTGACATTGTCTTCTATTCCAGCTTTCCTGTCTGAATCTCCTATTACGATCTTCTTAGTTAACCTCTGTCGTTATTGACTGCCTGATCTACACAGAGGGTCACTCTGGGGCCACCATATATTCAGATGTATGGCAGACAATTTAGACAGTTTCACTCTCAAATTAAATGGATGGAGAAGTGGGAAGGCAGCAGATTGGGTCACGACAATCATCATTGAGCACCTGCAAAGGGGTAGTTATGTTTCCATGTACTATCTCAGTTAATCCAAACAACTCCCTGTGAGGCAAGCAGCGTTATCACTCTTTCCAGTGCCACATAATGGCAGGATTGAGATACAGACTCGGGACTTTGAAATCCAAGGTCTTATGCTCTGTCTACTACACTACAACAGAGAGTGTTGAATACATAAAATCACTTTGTAAACCTTAAATCTTCATAGAAATGTTAGCTACTGTTCCTGTGGACAGTGGAAAATGTGCTTGTTAGCTTTGTCTGGCTGGGTAGTCATCCAGGGCTTTTCTAATGAGGCAATGAACCCAACAGGGGTGAGAGGGTGGGTTGCCAAGCCTTTCACATCCACCATGTGTGCACTAATTAAACATCATGACTGGATAAATGGTCTGGGATAGCAAAGTCCACAGCTTCTCACAGATGTTTCCAGAAAGTCTCTTGGATGCCTGAAGATGATTTGGTCATGACTGAGGTGCAACCTCAAGCCTCCTTCACTGGCTCTGTGTGACTGGGTACATTAACCTTTCTTTGTATCAGTAGCAAACTATGGTGTGAATGTCCGGTGGATCCAAAAATCAATTTCCCTATGGTGAGTACCTATTAAATGTGTGCTTATTTCATTCTAATCTATAAAGAGAGTGACATATATTAGATTCTAAAATATTAATTTATTATAAGTTTTTTTTCTTTGAACTTATGCTGTTTATCTTGGCCAGTTCTCTTAAATATCTTTTGACCTTTTCCAAAACTGCTTATTTGTTAAGTTTTCTCTCTTCAGTTTTTTGTATTCAGTGAAACTCTTGGAATTTTCCTCAGACAAAATTTTATGCTGGAGAGGGAGCCATACATAGTCAAAGTTTATGGGAAATAGATTTATGTTTGAAAACTATGCCAGATATTGGTCATGCATGCTATGTTATATCAAGGCAGCTCTAGTCTAGTGTCTTAAAATCAGCTAGTTCCCTACCCAAAACTTTACTAAATCTGAGCAATACTCCACCTTCTCTGTCTGAAGTTCTGTATTTTGTTTTTCATTTAAGCAGTTGTGTGGTCAGATTTTTATGGATTTTCTACATTGAGGTAAAGGCATGTTCTCTTGTGGAGCACCTAAAAAAAATTGCAATCAGAAAAGCAACAACTTCTTAAAAGTCCTGAATTTTCTAGTCAGTCACATAAGAATGTATTTGCTGACGGTTAATACAAAGATGGGTCATGAATGATCTCCAACTAATATGACTCAGAATCTGTAAGTTTAATAGAGCAAAGACTGTGTCATTAGAGCTAAGACTCATTGTACTATGTCATTAGAACAGAAACTCAACATCTGGCATAAGCAGACCATGATCTTATTTGGACTCCAAGCTGTTTTTCAGATCCAGTATTGATGTTTGGGGGCAAGTTTTCATTTACCTGGTGTTACGATAAATGTTTTCACATATATTATTTCATTGATGCTTAAAAAAAAACCCTATAAAGTGGTACTATTTTCAATGTTTTACAAATAGGGATAATAAGCTCCTAAAAGTTGTATTAGTTTGCTCAAGGTTGAAGCTGAGATGTGAACCTGATGTTTCTAATTTCAGTTCTGTGCTCTTTCATTGATGATTTGTCATAACTGGCTCCTACTGTTAAGAAGACATGGTATATTGAGCAATGAGGAAACCACCAAGCCATTCTGGTTAATTATATCCATCAGTCAACTCAAAGGCATCCTTAGTCTGCAACCTCTTTTTCAGCCAACATTAAGCTTCAGAATGGTGAGATATGATGGCTCTTTAATAATGACCCTGCCCATAATTCTTTGTAATCAACCAAAGCAAATGGTGAACTATTGCCAAAAATGACATTTTTATGGCTTTTCTACATTGAGGTAAAGGTATGTTCTCTTGTGGAGCACCTAAAAAAATCACAGTCAGAAAAGCAAAGACTTCTTAAAAGTCTTGAATTTTCTAGTCACTCAAATAAGAAAGCATTTGCTGATGGTTAATATGAAGATGGGTCATGAATGGTCTCCAACTAATATGACTTAGGATCTACATGTTTAATAGATTTAATGAATGTTTGGTCATTCATTTGCTTCAAATAACTGACCTAGGACCTTGTCATACCCTGCTCAAATTAGGATTCTGGTGGAAAAAGTATTCTCTCTCTCCTGGTAGATATCTGCTTCATAAACTCTTTAGATAATCGCAAGCCCTTTAGAGACATCTCTGTCTCTAAATTTTAGACATCTCTAAATTTTGATTTAAAGAATCAAAATTTCTTATTCTAGAAGAGTCATGCAAGTCATTATGGACCTGGGACATGATAAAGGGCTTAGCTTTATTTGTGGAAAAGAACCTCCCCGCTAAGACTTGAGAGGAAGAAAAAATGTAAAAGGTGGAGGAGTCTTTGACACATTAATTTGTAATAAAATTATGGGCTTTTTGGTAAATTTGTATGACTTCCTGAAAATGAGTATGCCTCGTAAAAAATGGGCAATTTAGTCCTCAAACATTTTGAGGTCGAACGAAGTTGAGGCAAAAATTGTTTACGGCAAGCAAAACTTGTTTCTTGACAGAAACCAGTCCCAAAAATCCAAGAAGCAGTTTTCTGTTGATGAATTCAGTGCCAAAGGATACTTCTTCTACATTAGACAATGAGATAACTTAACCATGGCTGCATTTTGTGGAATAAAAATGTGAAAGGTGGTGTAGCTCTAGGATGGCTTAAAGACATTATTTTTGGAGACAATGTGACATGGATTGCACTTCACTTCATTTCAGAAGAATGAATAGCAGGAAAAGTAATGTAACAGATCAAGAAGAAAGCATGTTCAACTCCTCTTTTTGGAATCAATCCCAGAATTTTCATTGCTTGCTATTCTCCGATGACTCCCAAATTTACGTCTGTAGCTCAGAGCTTTGCAATGCACTCTAGACCCAGTTTCCAACTACCTGTTCAACAGTTCTGTTAGCGTGTCTTGCATATACATGCTGCTCATCTGACCAACAAAATCTACTCTGCCTCTGCTTCTCCTGTCTTTATTCTAGTTTGTGTCATTATAGATTACAGACTCTTTCTTCTCTCTTTTTCCTCCCATTCTATCAATCATTATGGTCTTCTCATCCTACCTTAGAATATTCCTCAAGTCCAATTCTTCCACTTCATTTCTCACTCATTACCGCTGCCTTGGATTTTTCTTGCCAAGATTATTGCAAACATTTCCCACTGATATTCCTGCCTCTGGATTTGCATCTTTCCAATTTTTTATACACTCTTCTGCCAGGATTTTCTTCCTAAGAAAAATGTCATAAGATGACTTCTCTGCTTAAAGACCTTCATTGACTCCTCTTTGCTTGAGGGATAAAATTCAAACTTGTTCCTATGGTTTACAAGGCCTTTCACAATCAGGACCCAACTTATCTTTCCAATCTCATTACTTGCCACTCTCTTCAATCACACACTTTTTAAATTCTGCTTCTTTTCATGTGTTTTTGTCTGTCTAGAATGCCCTTCTCTACTCTCCCATGCCCCCGCCACCCCAGTGATCCTATTCATCTTTAAAAACTTAGCACAGTGACTGACAACAGTTGCACTTATTGGCCATTTATTCTGCATCAGGCACTAAGTACTTTGCTTTTTTTCCCCAAGACAGAGTCTTGCACTGTCGCCTGAGCTGGAGTGCAGTGGTGTGATCTCGGCTCACTGCAACCACCGCCTCCCAGGTTCAAGTGATTTTCCTGCCTCAGCCTCCTGAGTAGCTGCGATTACAGGTGCCCACCACCACACCAGGCTAATTTTTTGTGTTTTTAGTAGAGACGGGGTTTCACCATGTTGGTCAGGCTGGTCTCGAACTCCTGACCTCAAGTGATCTGCCTGCCTCGGCCTCCCAAAGTGCTGGAATTACAGGCATGGGCCACCATGCCTGGCCTCAGTCAGTTTTTGAAAATCACAAGATGTGGGTTTGTGATGGTTTATACTGTCAACTTGATTAGACTGAAGGATGCAAAGTATTGTTCCTGGATGTGTCTGCGAGAGTGTTGCCAAAGGAGATTAGCATTTGAGTCAGTGGACTGGGAAAGGCAGACCCACCCTCAGTCTGGTTGGGCACCATCTAATCAACTTCCAGCATGACCGGAGTAAAAGCAGGTGGACGAACGTGGAAAGACTAGACTGTTTTAGTTTTCAGGTTTACATCTTTCTCCTGTGCTGGATGCTTCCTGCCCTTGAACATCAGACTCCAAGTTCTTCAGCTTTGGAGCTGGGGCTGGCTTCCTTGCTCCTCAGCTTGCAGATGGCCTGCTGTGGGACCTCACCTTGTGATCATGTGAGTCAATACTCCTTAATAAACTTCCCTTTATATATACATCTATCTTATTAGTCCTGCCCCTCTAGAGAATGCTGACTAATACAGGGTTCTATTCATTTTTTTAGAGAGAAGGTAATTAAGATTTAGAGGGCTTGGGTAATTGCCAGATTTACAAAGGATATCCAGGCCAAGTAATTCCAGACCCCATATCTAATCTCTATAGCTTAGTGCTTGAAAAATTGAGTGAATGAGTGAATGAATGAGCAAGTAGTACTAAGAAGTTTGAAAGCTTTGTTTTGGGAGAAAACATAGCATGAAATGTATGTTGCTTACCTTTAGAGTAGGAGCTGCTAGGCTCATTTTGCACTGAGAACTATAAATTTATCATCAGTGAACCTCTTCTCAGAGGCTTCTGTAACTTCCACCATAACTTATCCAGGTGGGATTAATAAGGTCTGCCACTGTGTTCTCATAAATTCATGCCTACACCTCTGTTTGTGTGCATAGTGTTGGTGAATTGAATGATCAATATTGGTCCAAATGTCTGCCTTTCCCTCACCAAGTAATGAGCTCCTAGAGAATAAAAAATTCATTTTGTTGCTCTATGTCACTGCTGCCATATCCAACCTGATGTTTGGTACAGAATAAGACTAGGGTGTATGTTTCTGAAATAGATTAATTAATAAATAGCTCTAAGAAGACTTAACACCCCTGCTTTAGTTTAGGGGTAGATGCATTATAGCTACCATGATACATAGATATTTCTGCTTATATTTCCACTCAATGAGCTTCTACCCCAGAGTGAATGTGGGTTGGAAGCTGTCATTCTGGTGCTCTTATGTCTCCAAGTTACCACGTGACTCTCCTATTGGGAACATATTGACATGTTGATGTAGAGTTCAAAAGAAATAGTTTACATTTCTTATGCAACACGGCCTCTAAACATGTAATAATTTTCTGCCATGCTCAACTGAAGCCACTAGTGATATATTCTAACACTAGAGGAAAAACTGGGTTTGCTGGGCTTTTAGAATTATTGAAGAATTATACAAAACTTTTTGGGCTATTTAAATGATTTTTAAAAGTATTTTTTATGATGCACAGTTTTGACCAAAAAACAAATACTGGAAACTAAATTTCGAATAAAATATGACTCTACTCCTATTAAGTGGTAGGAGTAGGGTGGGCAAAGTATGATGTCATTATTTAAGAAGGGGACACTGAAGTTGCAACTTGACTTTCACATTTTTTCCTGTTTTATCATTGGTGAAAATATCAGGCAATCAACAGCTTTTCATGAATGTATCTTCCCTTGGTTGTGTGATTGGTATGTTCTCTCTGCTGCATAGACTAGTGCTAGAAGCTTAGGCCAAGCCAACATTACTGAGCCAAATCAGTCAGGGCTGACAACGCTGTGGGTGTGTGTATAAGACGGATAAGGTAGCAAAGCCAATACTATAAGGAAGAACAAAACTAGGGGGTGATGACTGGGGACAGTGATCAGGGCTTAAGTCAATACCAAGATAGCAAAAGGGAGATTCTAGATTCCACGAGTAAAAGTCAGAGTCTGGGGTGGGGTTGGGCTGGGATAGGAGAGGACCCAGGGTCAAAGCTGATAGCAGCATGTCAACATATAAACCATATGAGCTTTGGTGAAGACTCAGTCAGTTTAGAATGGTTTCCTTGGAAAATATTTTTATAACTTAAATATAGATGACTCACCTTGAGACCTGTCCCCAGTAGATAAGACATAAAACAGTCCAATAAGAACAACCCTCTGTCATCTCACACTCCACCTTGAACCTCTACAAATTTAACTCCAGAACACCGGAAAACAGGGGTATAGCTCAGTGGTAGAGCATTTGACTGCAGAAGACCGGAAAACAATGTGAATCTTCACAATCTTTTCTTAAAGAGCTAGCCCCGGAATTTACACAGTAGTATATGATTGAGCAAAATAGGTTAAAATTTTCTTCAATTTTACAACTATCAAAAAACATGTAAAAAGTTTTCTTCTTTCTGTTTCCAGTTCAATCTCTGATTCTCCCTCCATCTCTGACACTCTCCCTGTGTTCCCCTCTCCCTTATCATCCTTTCCCCAGTCAAGACAATGCTCCTAATTTCCTATTCTACAGGATTCTGGTAGAATAATGTTATCTCTCTCCTGGCAGATACTTGCATGAGCACTCCTTTTATTGCAGACTCAGTGAAGTCCTGGTTTCATCTCTTTTAAGTTATATTTCTTCAAAGTTATCCAGACACTGGCAAATTTTACGGAGGAAAGAATTTCCAAAGGGAAGCCTTGTAACCTGAAATAACCTTTCACAAGTGACGGTTGCTTCATCAAAGATCAGCTGTTGACCAACTTGGATAAGGCTAGGCTTTGCAAAGTCCCCACCACCAGTGAAGTCATCTAGAGTCAGGATGTCTAAAGATACTGCGTAAGGGTGCTGTTTAAGCATTTGTGGTTGCCGTTGCATTCTGCCCAGTGCCTAGTTATCAGACAGTAATGAAATGGCTAAAGTATGGCTAAAGGCAGTGATGGTTTCAGGACACTTTTATTATCTGTGGAAATGTCTTCAATTTATTCTTTGGAGCCAAAGATTATTTTTAACACAAGAATGAACTAATTAAGTGGTTAAATTCAGAATAAATGACACAGATTCATATAGGTTTTCAGAGAATACTCTGGGAAATATTCTGTCACTTTGCTGAAATTGGGATATTCAAATGGTATTAATGATATTTCAAGTGGGAAATACATGCATTTAGAAAAATAATTTGACAATATCTACCAAGAGTCTTAAAAATGATCATTAATTTTATTTCTGGGCATCTATCCAATGCAATAAGCCTAAATATTGGACAAAGGATTTATGCATCAAGATCCATTTCGAAGTTTTTTGTAACAGAGATTAATTGGAAAAACTGGAAAGGACTAACTATTGTAATGAGAAAAAATATACAAATCATGATAAATCATGCTCCATAGAATACTAGCAGCTAGTAACCTCGTACTAGTTATTCCCATGTTATAATATTCAATGAAAAAATAAGACCAAATTGTATATATATAAAATATGATGATAACTTTATAAAAAATACACAAAGGTATATAAAACTATAAATATTAAAAAGGGGGGGGGAAACCCAGGCTGTCAGTTGTAGTGTACTTGGGATGCTAAAAACTATGCATTTCTCCTCATATTTTTTCTACTTTTTAACTCAACAGTTTTTTCCATAAAGACAATGTACTTTTAAAATAATAACAATAATAGTAAAGATCAGTGACAATATTTAAATACAATCCTAAGTGGAATGGTTGTCTTGACTACCGAAGCTTATTGCCATGAACTATTTTTTTTTTGTTTTGTTTTGGTTTTACTCCCATTGTAATGACACCTCAAAATGCCATTTCCAGCATCGTCAGCTGTGAGATTGTTGTAATCTCAAGGAATGCATGCTGGTCTTAACAACCATGACAACAGACTTTGAAAAAAGTTAAATGGAATGTGTCTGATTAGGGATCTACCACAACTCGGTTCAATTTGAATCTTACTCTCCTGGTCAATGATGGAGTTCTGTTGCTAATTCCTGTGGAGGTTCATTGTGGTGTCATTGGAAGAGAATTACCACTCACTGCCTGTATGGCTTTTGGTACCACTTATTTTCCTGAACCTCAGTTTTCCTGTCTTTAAAACAAGAATAGTAATACCTATATCAGAGGGCTATTGACTAGAGAAAATGAGGCAATTAATATACAGAAAAGCACTATGAAAACATTAGTGAAGTAGTTAAATATGTGGGGAAATGCATCGGGTTTGATGTTAGGCAAACCTGTCTTTGATTCCTGGTTCAACCATTTACTATCTCTTAGGCTTTCAGAAGATGACCCAACACTCCTGTTCCTTAGTTGTTTCATTTGTAAAATGGAGATAATGATACTCAACTTGCAAAGTTATTATGAGGTTTGAAAAGGATATTTATGTAAAAATGCTTCATATGAAACCTTTAGAATTAGTAACCACTGCTAAGTATTTATCAAAAGCTGCTTAACCTATCTTCTCTGAATATGCTTCAGTCCTTGCCATTTACTATACAGTCATGAGTCATTATACAGATGAGAGTATATTCTCAGAAATGCATCATTAGGTGATTCTATCATTGTTTGCACATGGTAAGAGTGTACTTACATGAACCTAGATGGTATAGCCTATTATATACCTAAGCTATATGGTATAACCTATTGATCCTAGGATACATTCCAAGAAATGCATCATTAGGTGATTCCATCACTGTTCGCACATGATAAGAGTGTACTTACACAAACCTAGATGGTATAGCTTAGTATACACCTAAGCTATGTGGTATAACCTATTGATCCTAGGCTACAAACCTATAAAGCATATTACTGTACTGAATACTGCAAGCAATTGTAACCTAAAGGTAAGTATTTTTGTAGCTAAACAGATCTAAACAAAGAAAAGGTACGGTAAAAATAAAGTATAAAAGATAAAACATGTTATACCTGTGCAGGGCACTTACCATAAATGGAGGTTGCTGAACTGGAAGTTGCGGTGGGTAAGTCAGTGAGTGAGTGGAGAGTGAATGTGAAGGCCTGAGACATTACTGTACACTACTGTAGACTTTATTAACACTGGACACTTGGACTACACTAAGTTCATTTCTAAAAATTGTCTTTCTTCAAAAATAAATTAACCTAAATTTACTGTAGCTTTTTTACGTTACAGTAAAAAAGCTTACTTTTTTCAATCCTTTTGATTCTTTTGTAATAACACTTAGCTTAAATCACAAACACATTGTATAGCTGTCAAAAATATTTTCTTTATGCCCTTTTTCTATAAGCATTCTTTTACTTTTAAAATTTCTAGTTATTTTTACTTTTTAGATATTTTTGTTAAAAATGAAGACACAAACACACATTAGCCTATGCCTACACAGGATCAGGATCATCAGGACGTCACTAGGTGATAGGAATTTTTCAGCTTTATTGTAATCTTATGGGGCCACCATTGTATATGTGGTCTATCATTGATGAAAATGTCATTATGTGGCATGTGATTGTATTTGAGTCATCAGGACCTCCTGATGACAGATTAAGGGCACTGATAATAATGTTTCTGGATTCCCGTTTAATGGATTCTGAACAGCATGATCTGTCAACATTATCCTTCCTTTTGGAGAACTTGCACTTCACATTGGTAAATTTGTGAGTAGAGTTTTAATGTTAATTTCTGCAAGTTGGTTTAGTTTGCTATAGCTAAAGTTAACTATAGAAATTCTGGAATGAGAGATTTTCTAGATTTAACAAGCCAGTTGTTTAAGGATTTTTGTTTATGGTTTGTGGAAAGTGCTTCTCATGGAAGCCAAATCCTTGATTTCTAAGAGACTTAGTTGTGCAGCCTATTGGTAGTGTAGAGATTTTTCCTGAGTCATTAAAAATGACCATAACTTCACTTAAGTGGGTTAGTTCATCATGGTCTTTTCCAACAGGATAATCTTAAAATATGCATATTAATAAATCCCAAAATTTGTAGTTTTGGAGAAGAAAGGGTAGCTCTGTGATGCAAACAGATTTGCTCTCTCCAGGATATTGATTTTATTTGTTAAAAAAAAAGTTTGTAAACAATAACTCATGGTTTGAGAATAAGTGTTGCACTAATAATTTGTTCATTTAATGTCATACCTTCACCAAAGGTAAAGCAGAATCTCTGAGAATTCTTACCACAGCCTATGGTACTTAGTAATTATTTTCTAACTGGAAGTTCTCTGGGTGGTTGAAGATTGAATGAAAACATCCTAGCACATGAGTTCTGTGAAGAAGGATGCTTGGTAAAGAGTCTTCAGTCTGGTTCAGAGTAACTATCTGAGCACAGGATGTACTCAGTTTGAAGGTGATGTCAGGATTAATTTGGATACCCAGAGAATAAGAAAATGGATTTGCAATGCATCATGTTCAGTTTTCTCCATTTTAATAAGAACTCATCTTATTATTCAAAGTGGCAGGATTTGAAGACACAGTAAGAAGCTCTGATCATGATTCCAACACTGAAATATATTACATTTGAGAACTACGTAACTACATAATTACATCCTTGTCTATAGCACATGCATAAAGAAATCCCAAAGAGCAATAATAGTAGAAAATATTAAGCATTTTCCTCTAGGGCTTCTCTTTATCTAGCATACACCAGAAGAGTCAATGAATCCTAGATGGCCTGTTGGCTTCAGAACAAAGATTTTCATCCAACCAGAAGCAAATGTTCTATTTTCAAATTAGGCAGAAAGTTAGTAGTGTGAAAGTGTAAATGAGGGAAGAATGACATCAACCTCCTTGATGAGCATTGCAGGGCTTCTCAAATGCTTTCCAGGTAGCAGAGAACATGATGAGAGTCATACAGCTCATTTCAGAACATTATAAAATAATGATGTATTTCTTTCTGTTATATGAATTGGGAAGAACTTTACAATAAGAAATACTGCTGAATAATAATATTTATTGATAAATCAGTGACTGATACATACTAAATTCTCAAAATGTTAGCTATTATTATCATTGTTTTTAATTATTATACATTTTTATCATTGTTCCTAGTGGTAGAGTTTTTTCTAACGTATGTATGCACTTAATTCTCACTTCAATCCTGTGATATGGTGTTTTAAATATCCCCAATTTACAAGGAGGACATTAAGGCCCTGAAAGATTAGATGATTTGCCTAGGGAAGGGCATACAGCTTATAAACGACAGGACAGAGATGTGAGTTCAGGGAGAATGGCTCCCAATCCTGGGCTCCCCATTCCATGAATACTTGTTCATTAAAAACTAAAATGCCAGATATAGGTGAAGGAGAGGAAAGCAGCAAATCACACTGCCACGTGTGTACCTATGCAACAATCTTGCATGTTCTTCACATGTACCCCAAAACCTAAAAGCAATAAAAAAAATATAAAACAAACAAACAAACAAAAGAAAACTAAGAGTACATACTGTTTCTCGTTTTCCCCACAGTGTTTATTTGCAACTTGTTTTGTTGTCAACAAAGAAAACTTCTGTGAAAGGATTGAAAAATTTAGAGAAGAAAAACTTGAAATTGAGCAAATATTATTCATGAATATCTTTTCTCAACAATTAGGAAAAGACCAGATTGTAGAGGCAGAACCCAACAGTCCAACGCATAACAAACTATTGGCTTGTGATATCACCACTGGAGAGCTACTGGGAGATGAAAGAGTCTTGGGCTTGAGTTAAAAACACTTGGGTTTAATACATGTTTTGTGTTTTTTATTGTTATATGACTCTAGGCACAGTAGATTAGAAAAAGATTGGAGGATGGATGAAGCACACACCAATATGTCTCCTCCCAACTGGTTTTGGCTTATATTCTATCACTTATACCCTATCCACTCTCTGGATTAAACCTTATCTTTTACAGCTACCAATCCCTGCACATAAATTTAGGCCTATCTGAAGTCCCAGCCTCTTCATGAGGCCTCACTTGACCACATTAGTCTTTACTAACTCTTGTTGCCTTCATAAATCCTATCAGGTAGGCAAGGACTTGGGAGGTTTTCAAGATGTTTGATGTATAATAATCATGAGTTTGAAGGTAAACATCTTGAGGTCAGGAGCCAAGTCTTTGGCATCTCTTACTTTACCTGGCAGAAGTCTCAGGATGTCTGATGACAGATGGCATTGAGTAAGAGAATCAAAAAGGCATTGCCTTAATGTTGGCTCCATATTCATATCTGAAAGGGCTAATTTTAAAGTTTATACAGCAGAAAAAGTACTTTAAAAAATAACCACAATTGACTTTTAAAAACGGTAGGTTTTATTAAATGGAAGATTAATAGGTTTGCCAAGTTTGACTCCTCAAGTCAGAAAGTAGGAACTTAGTTCCTAGCAATGAGGGTAGGAACTATTCTTTCTGAATGGTTGAGGAAGAAGAATTCAGAGTTGTAGAGAAAATCTAAGAGGTTGGTGGGAGGAACAAGGGGAAAAAGGAACCAGGGGGCAGGCAGGAATTTCGGTGCTCTGTGGGGCATGGATCACAAAACAAACCTCTCTGGACATAAGTGGTCTGAAAGGATCTTTGAAGATTAGAAATGTCTAACATGAGCTTTTCAGTTACTTGATCCACAGTATGCTCTCAGACTCCCTTACCTGATATTTTGTGTGTATATGTGTGTGTGTATACAGTTGAGTTTCATGACTGTCAGAGGCTCAGTGTCACTTCTGGTTTCATATTTTGCAGGATGGATTCAGATGAAGAATCAGGATTCTAGGAGGCAGGCAAGAGCTTGGGCTTATAAATCCTCTGGGCATTTGCAAAATTCTTGGAAAAAGATTTGATGTTTCACTAAACATCAATATGGAATTCAAATCAAATGTCTAGGTCTTGGAGGCTTAGATTCAAGTGATAACTAGGTTACATTTGATGAGACCACATTATGACCTAGAAATAGTAGGAGAGGTCATAGGGTATAGTGAAATGGAGATCAATTTTGTAATGAGAGGATTTGGCTTGTATTTTGACTCTACAGCTTACTGCCCAGAACTTGTTTTGTCCTTTATAAAATATATCTACATTATTTATCATTTATAAAATATACCTATAAAATACACCATCCAGGAGGTATGAAAATAAAGGTAAAATATGTAGCACAGTATGTGTTTTGTGTTTGACATGTGGATAATTAATTACACTTTTAAAATACTGTACTGTTGATTCAACTCTCAAATATGTAGAACTTATCAGTCAGCACAAGCTAGGTTATACCTAGTAACAAACAATTCCCACATTTTAGTGGTTTATAGTAACAAGTTTACTTCTCACCTACTTTTTATATTCATTGCAAAGTGTCTGGTAACTGCTTTGTCTAGTCCACATTATGGAACCAGGCTGATCCTAATCAAGCAGCTGTTATCACTGGCCATCAAGATGGAAGAGAAAAAAAGCTTTGGAGTATCTGGAATAACATCTTGAAGGAAATATAAAGCCATCACGTACCTGGAAGACAGAAAGCTAGAAATATGTATCAAACATTGCTAAGGCTACCAGAATAATATGTTTATTCTTTATTGTTTCTCTGATCTTCTTATGAAATTGTTGAACAAGTTTCTGAATGAGTGCTAGGAAGCTTCTTTAGAGCACTGTACCCTCCTGTGATCCATCATCCTCTGGTTCAAAGCAAAAGATTGCTACCCATCTATCACAATGAATTTGAAGCAATAGGGTTTAAACATCATTTAATTGAGTCAAAGATTTTGAAAGTACAAGCACACAGTCTTTGATGCAAGTTCTGATGTGCTCAATTTTATGTCAGCTGAGGTGAATTCTTATATTTAATAGGAAGTAAGATGTTTTATATCTCAAGTCAAATTTGGGTAACTATTAGAAAAATCAAATCCCCAATATGTTGAGTAAAAAGCAACTCAGCACTTTTATGTATCATTATGATATCTTACAAGCTAAAATATGTATCTGTATACGTGTATGTGTGTATACTTTGAGAAGAGAAGCATTTATAAAGGTAAATTTTATTTATGGTTCTCTGTGCCATTAAATTATGAAGGTGTGGAAGTTGAGTTTATGGAAGGATCTTAGAAATACAGAGACAGGTTAGACATGGTCCTTAAACTTTTCCTACCTGCCTGAAACGTTCATCAGCCTTGCTGATTTTTTTTTCTTTCTCCTTAACTGTTCTATGTCTCTATTAATACAGAGATATAGACTAATTCATTTTCTCTACCTAGAAATTACTTGTTCCTCAATTACTTAGCTCAAATTTTATATTTTGTATGAAGGTCTCTACATTTTGTCAAAGAGACCAAACAGCTCCCTCCTCTGTAATTCCAAAGCACTTTGATGGTGATTCTTTTATAGCACTTAGCACGTGGCATTGTAATTGTCTGTCTCTCTTCCCTAGTAATTTCTGTATCACTAGAACCAAGCATAATTCCTAGTATATGGTGGATACTGCATGAAAAAATGTAAGACATGAAGCTAGGGCTTGAAACCATTTAATCATGACTGCAGATCACACTACATTTTATCCATACCAATTGTGATTGATTTGGCAGTAGAAATGCTCTTCTTAAGGCCATCTCTGAGCCTTCTCTGCTCACATGTCCTAAGAATGTTAAGATCCTCACAATAATATAAGAAGTTCCTTACGAAGACACTTGTACTAGGAGGACATTATTCACTTATTCATTATTCTATTGCTAGTGCCTAGAATAATATCGATTTATAATAGGGAAGCAATAAACATGTGATGAATGAATAAGTGAAATACCCTTAGAAGACATTTTAGCCAGCATGTGTCAGGCAGAAGGAATAGGACAAACACACTGAGATGTTAGGGGAGAAAAGTCTGGCAGAGCAGGGTTGATGTAGGGTAGGCAGATCTGTTTGTGGTGATAATAACACTATGCTGTCTATGGCTTATATGATAGCGTGTGTATTGAAGGGTATAGGTGACTGAATCATAGGCTACTTGCTTTGCCACCATTTGTGTGGCCATCATCCAAATTCTTGGGGTCTTCAGCATCTGAACCGTAATGTTTCTTCTTATTTAGAATAATGTAAATAAAACTATCATCTCTCTTAATAAATTTAGATCCAGAAACTTCAAGTCTGGCAAGGGACAGGGAAGCCCATGTAGGAAAAGCTGGCAGAACCTGGTTGTCATCACTCCAGTCTTGCTAAGCTGTCCTTTTTACTATCAATTTCTTTGCCACCACCACTCGTCCTGATCCCTTATTAACATGTTTGTCAAAGTGTACACACGGGTTAATTCACTACAATGGCATAAATAAAGTGCATAAAGACATGTTTCTTCCATCAGACATCCTGGGTTCCAGTCTTGCTTTTTAATTATGACAAAAATCAGTTTTCTAAGCTTTCAGTTTTCTCAAGTGTGCAACAGGGAAAATAATAGTGGATATTGCACCCCTGACCAATGCCAACCCATACGTTGAAGCCCTGACCTTCGCTGTGACTTTAAGGAGATAATTAAGATTAAATGGGGTCATAGGGGTGTGGCCCTAATATGATGGGATTGGTGTCCTTACAAGAACAGGAAGAGACACTAGAGAGTGCGCTCTCCTTGCAGGAACAGAGAGGAAAGGACAAGTTAGGATGTAGCAGGAAGGGGGCCATCTATAAGCTAAGAAGAGAGCCCTTATCAGAAACTGAATTTATTGGCACTTTCTAGCCTCTAGAACTGTAAGAAGATAAATATCTATTTTCAATCTGTAGTATTTTGTTATGGCAGCCTAATACTAATACTAGCAAACTAATACTAACAGTGTCTAATAAAGCTTTTGTGAATAATAGGTGAGTGTTGAACAAATGTGACTTCTTATTTATTGTACCAGCATTCAACCAACTGAAAAGAGAATGATTCACAAACAAGACTTTACTGGAAGTTCAGAGAGAACCAAAATAACATAGTAACATACCAATAGGCACCTGGTCTATAAGACATCGTTTACTCATCTCTAACTGGGGGCCTGCAAAAGGATGTTTTCATGAGCTAAAGTCCTATTGTCCATACTAGAGATGTATGCTCATAAGGTCTCAACTCCAGATTCCAGAATCAAGACAGTGAGATGCCTGGAGAGAAGGGTGTGTCATCTGCCGAAGGCCTGCCTTATAAATTCCAGTTTTCTATTTCTGTTTGCTTGTAGGATGACTTACTGTTGGGGTGTCACCTGCTTAATGGCAGACTCTTTCATCATCTTTTAAGACTTGACTTTATGGATCTTACCAAAGACATCAAAATAAGCCCATGAGTCATCGAAGAAATACATATATAGCATAGTGGTGGACAGGGATGTCCTTGTCACCTTTTTTAACTATACAAAGAAAAGTAAGCTCTTCCATTTTTCAAACAGCACTATTGAGATATAATCCACAGAGCATACAATTCACCAATCCAAGTGTGACATCCAATAGTTTTTTGTATATTCACAGATATATGCAACCATCAGGAAGATCTTTTCATTTTTAATGTTTATCGAAGTGGGATTTGCCATCCTCACACAGCACCATGCATGGGACATCAGTACATCAATCTGGGGAGTTCTACTAGTTCCATGCCAGCTCATCTTTATGGTTCTTTCTCCAACCTAAGAGGGAAATGTCATAGTGGCATCTCTTATATTCCTCAGGGAATTGGTTCTAGATTCTGTTATGAGCATAACCCCATGAGAACAAACACATCCACATGAGGACAACAGTCAAATTCTGCTTGAGCTATCTAAAATAACATACTCCAAGGAAGCAGTCACCATGGCACACACCTGCCAGAAATTCAGAATTCTTTTGGAAAGTTAGTTGGTATCAGCTCTTTCTTTGAGTTTTCTTGCATTTGGAGACTTCTCTCTTAAGCCCTGCAGTAAAGCCTTTCTAGCTCCTGCCTATTTTTGCATCTGGGACCATCGAAGCTCTTGTTTGGGTAACCAGCTCCAGAGAAGAAACACTTGTAAAGAAATAGCAGAACGACTGCAGAAACACAGCTCTGCCTAAAGATACCCCAATTTACATCATTTCACAAAACAGGATGGATGATTGCTTAGATCATAAAAATCAGTTTTGCTCTTAAAACGTACAATTTTTAAGCATCTTTATTGTATATGCTGGCTAATGAAGCGATTAAAAAATGGGTTTCTAAGAGCAGTACTCAGGTACTTGCATTACATTTGCACAAACATATCAGCTTTTGTGGACTGCTCTGCCAGAGGAAAGGGAAACACTGAACGTTTATTCAAATATTTACCTCTCACAAGACAGAGAGGTGCTTACAGATTTGGAATATCTGGTTCTTCCAGCATCTACCGTTCTATCAACGCCTCACAGCCTTTGCACCCAATCTTAGCCAAGTCCACACTCAAGGATCCTGATGCTTTCCCTCATCCCAGCGGTGCCATCAAGATTAAACTTTCTCCCACACATCTAGTTTTCTAGTTCAGATTCTCGATATTTGATAATCTTAGAAGATTTTCTTTCATTCCAATTTTCAAAGGCTCTCAGTCAAGGTTTACTTTTCCCATAAATATTCTTGGCCATCCAAGGAAGCAGTTGTTCACATTTCCTTATTGTTCACTCTCTTGAGGGCTAAATGCATCCTGAAAATTTTCTGAATCTCTGGGTCACAGGGCTAATCTTATTCTCAGTTTCTCAACAGTCACTCAGGGATCCACTGCTCTTCTTTTCTTTGCAAGATATGACTGAATGGCCAAAGTACTCTAGACATAGATCCATACATTTGGTCGGGAATTCTGATGCTTACACTTATAAGCAGGCTAATTTGTAGGAAAATTGTTTTCTGAGCTTTATTTTATTGCTTACAAAATGGGAATGATAACATCTACCTGATAGAGTTATTGTAAGGCTTAAATTAGTGAACATGGAGTTAAGAGCCTGACACAGTCCAGCACTGTCCAACAAAACCTGGATCCCAGTTGTAAAGTTGTGTGTCACTTTATATAAACGAAACAGTAGAACATGGTATCTTGCTTGCAAGAAAGGCATGCACATTAGAAATCTATATATTAACAAGAGTCAAAAATAAACTATGCTGACATTATCATTTTGTCTAGGGCTTGATAGGGGAGACTTTTACAGGTCTTGGTTTTGGTGAGAAGTTTTGTTGTTGCAGTGGTTGTTTTTCTATTTTACGACATGACCATGAGACGCTATATTTTCCCTTCTCGTATGGGAAACGGAGGACTGGGACATCTTGGAGCATAGCTCCGTCAGTCCTCCTTGCCATCTGTCCTCCTGATGTTGTTTCCTGCTGTTCTTCCTGGCTCTCTTCGCTCCAGCACTCTGGCTGCCTTGTACCTCCCTGACTGTGAAGAGCGTGCTTGCACTTGTTCCCTCTGGAATGTTCTTTTCAGGTCTCTGCTCGAATATTACCATATTTCAGAGACCTTCCCTGGCCACCTTGTAGAAAATCACAGTCTCTGACATGCCTACTCTTGTGTGACATATTAGCTATTTACTTCTGCGTATTGTCTCCCTGTCTCCATGAGGGTGGGGACTTTACCTTTTTGTTTATTGCTGTGTCCCCAGCATGCAGAGCAGTGTCTGGAACGTTTAGGAACTTATGGTACCAGTATTAAAGAATAAGTGGATATTCTTCATATTATTATCATTATGAATATCATGATGAAGAAAGTGTTTCCTGGAGAGGTGTATGATGTCTGCCTCTTTTAAGCTCACCCTCAAGTTGGTCATGTCTGGCTTGCCTAACCAACCCTCCCTCTTCGAAGCCCTTGGCCTGATCCCATTTTTCTATTGCCTACTATATTATCCATTTTTTTTCATGTGGAAAACAAAGGATTGGCATGTCTTGTAGTGAGAAATCTACATGAAGTGCCTTGCTGCTGCATTCCTCCCAGCCTGTCTTCTCAAGTGGTTTGCTAGGAGCTAGCTTTACAACCCAATGAATAGCTAGGTGACTTGGTTCCCCTTGTTGCAAAGAGTGCCAGTGTCAACAGGAAAGGCGAAACGCAGAGCTTAAACAGTCATTTGTTCTTGCTTACTTAACACACATTTATAAAGTGCTCAGTGTGTGCCAGGATCTGTTAAATGGAGTGGACACAAACAAGAGTGGCCTCCGTGGAGCAGCCATTGGAGTCTGTGGATAGCGTATGGTGTGGGATGCAACACAGGGGTGCTCTCAGGGGTCTCAAGACTGCAGAGAAAGAATCCCCACTTTGCCTAAGTTCCTGTTTGTTTGTTAGAACTCAGCCTGGTTATGAAGGTGAGTCATCCATGCTGTTGAAATAAACAGGCAACATCAAAATGCTGAACACAGTCTAAAGTAATAGATTTTTCATAAGACATGTTGAAGGTATGCCACTAGGGTGGCTTCCAGTGGTTTCCAGAGATTACTCAAGGTTTCTTCATGTCTTGTAGAAGTAGCCAGTTTGTTTGTTTGTTTTTGTCATGGCCATTTGGCCCTTTAAAATGTTTATTATACTCAGGGATTAGGCTGTCTAACTGAATCTGGTAAGGGTCTTCACAGAGCTTGTATCTGAAAACATGCTATGTGCAGAAAGACAAAGTCATATGAGTGTCTTCAGAGGCCAAGAAGTGAAATACTAATCCTGATTTTAGTGCCAAAGACTAAAAATAATCCAAGCCCAGAGCACAGAGTATCACAGAGGTCTCATCAGCTGAGAAATCTTATTTTCCTTCAATGTCCCGTGCTTTTCATATGCCTCCTTTATTTAAGTTCATTGGTTTATACTTCGTGGAGGCAAGATCAAATACTGCATTTCTCAGTTTCTAAACTGGAGACATTATTTTACCCTCATTCACTTAAAGAAAACACACAGTCTTGGAAAAGTTTCACTTTTGGAGTTAATAAACAGGTTTTGATGTCATGCTTCTGAGGAGACTGGGCTCAGATTTTACCTAACCACATTTCAGAGGCTCTTTGGGACTGAGAGATTAAAGGGGACAGCCAGGAGTTTCCTTAAACATGTTAGGTCTTACATATGGTTCTAACTATGGTCATGTTTTCAAGGGACTATGAAATAGAGTTCACTAAGAATTGTTCTGTGTCCGTGTTAGAAATTGGCTATAGCTAGCTTGGCTTACACACATACTCAATACTTTGAAAGTTTGAAACCCTTTGAAGTTACTTTTAAAACTTCTGCATCTTCTCCATATTCTTTCTGACTTTCTCTTCCCACTCAAGAGTCGGAGCTGGATGTGAATTTCTTTGAAAGGGGTGGCTTGATCCTTATCTCTGCCACTCACATGCGAGGGAGAAACTCACAATATTATGAGGTGCTTATCTGCCACCAGGTTTATAAACAATCCCAAACATGGTGACTCTCTGTCTCAGGAGGCCTCACACCTGCCCAGTGCAGGTCCTGAAGCTCATGGCCTTAGTCTCACCCATTCACAGACTTGGCCCTTTGTCTGGGGCTCCTCCCCATTAGGAGGTGAGGTCTGATATGTGTCCTGCTGCTGTCATTGTCATCTCTGTTTCCAGAAGGACTGGGCCAAGCCCAAGTACTGGCAGGCCTGTATGTTAGCTTGGAAACCTGCCTGGTTTGGCTTCCTGATTATGTTCCACTTCTAACACATGCAAGCTAGGTTTCTGATTTGGTCTGTTTGTGCTGCTATAACAAAATACTTGGCCAAGCGCAGTGGCTCACACCTGTAATCCTAGCACTTTGGGAGGCTAAGGCAGGTGGATCACCTGAGGTAGGAGTTTGAGACCAGCCTGGCCAACATGTTGAAATCCCACCTACTAAAAATACAAAAATTAGCTGGGCATGGTGGTGTGTACCTGTAATCACAGCTACTTGGGAGGCTAAGGGAGGAGAATCACTCAAACGCGGGAGGCAGAGGTTGCAGTGAGCCAAGATCGCACCATTGCACTCCAACCTGGGCGACAAGAGCGAAACTCTATCTCAACAAAACAAAACAAAACAAAACAAAACAACCTGAGCCTGGGTGATTTATAAAGAACAGAAATTTATTTCTCATAGTTCTGGGAGCTGGAAGCCCAAGATCAAGGTGCCAGCAGATTCAGTGTCTGGTGAGGGTCTTGTCTCTGCTTCCAAGATGGCACTTTGAACGTTGCATCCTCCAGAGGGGATGAATGCTGTGTCAAAAAGAAAAGCTGAAAGTTGTGTGAAGGTTCATTTAGAAAGGCCTTAATCCCGTTCACGAAAGAGGAGTCTTTATGACCAAATCACTACCTGAAGGCCCTAGCTCTTAATGTTGTTGCATTGGAGATTAAGCTTCAACATGAATTTTGGAGGGGACACAAACATTAAAACTATAGCAGCCTCTGAGTCTAACCCATTGGCTGGGACACTTGCTGACCTAAACGAACATGGCCCAACAGGAATGTAACATGAGCCAGGCTTGCAGGCCCTGAGCCACACATGTAACTTTAATTTTTCTAGTAGCCTCATTAAAAAAGGTAAAAAGAAACAGGTGAAATTAATTTTGGGGATGATCGGGAGAAAATGGGGAGATATGGGCCAGAGGATACAAAGAGGCAGATAAGTAGGATGAACAGCTTTAGAGAGCTAATGCACCACATGAGGATGATGGGTAATAAAATTGTTCTGTATTTGGAAATTCTACTAGATGAGTAGATTTTAGCTGCTCTTGCTAGAAAAAAAGGGTAACAATGTGAGCTCATGGATATATTTGCTTTAGTATAGTAACCGTTTTATTATAAACATATTTTACTGTATATATTTTACTACATTTACTGTATGTATTATATATGTATATATTTATTATATTTACTAAAACCATTTTACTATACATATATATTTACTATATATATACACCATGACATCATGTTGTATACCACAAATATCACAAATATATACAATCAAATTTCTTTAAACACAATTTTAATAATATATTTTATTTAACCCAATAAAACCAAAGTGTTATCATTTCGATATGTAGGGAGTATAAGAAAGATAGAAAGATCATTGAAATATTTAACTCTTTTTACGCTAAGTCTTTCAAATCCAGTGGATCTTATACTTACTTCACATCTCAATGTGGAACCACATGTGACTGGTGGCTACCATATTGGAAAATGCAGGTCCTGGTCCAACTCTGCTTAATTTGGATGTTGTTGTAACCTGGTCATGGAGCTGCCATTCTCTGTGATGACACCTCTGATGGGAGGTTACTGTCCACCAGCCCAGATCCCTTCTTCCCTTGCAGATTGAAATCAGTCTGCAAAGAGTATTACTTATAGTTTACCATGGGCCAGGCCATGTGCTAAAAGCTTTACAAGCAGTAATTCTTTCTAACCACAGAACAATCTGGAGGTTCTTTTATTACCCCTAAGGCTTGGTATAAGAAGCTATGTAAATTGCCTGAGGTCAGAAGATGCTAAGGGGCAATGCCAGAATTCAAAACCAGTTTTATCTGACTTGGAGTCTGAGGTCTTCCCTGATGTCGTGTACTCCTTCTCTTCACACTTTGAACATTAAGATTTGGATGGCTGCTCTCTCCCTGGGAAAAGGTCTCACAGCTGGGTCAGCCCCTTGCTCCCAGCTATATCTGTCCTTGCTTACTCACCTTTCTCAGTTGCCTCAGCGTGGACATCTCAGCAGGCCCTGCAGCTAAGTCTGCACTGGTTATGCTGGTGACAAGCCTCTGTAATACAGGGTCTAAAAAAACTATGTGAATATATATAAGGCATACTGCCCTCTTCTCTGCTTAGAAAAGCTGGTGCCCTGTGTTTTTGGCAGGCTTATAGTTAAAGAACACAGAAATATGGAATTAGAAAGCACACCCAAAGCTGATTGCTTGGCTAATGGAGACGTATTGCACATCTCAGGAGCTTGTCTCAGGTCTCTGGGGATGGGGAGCGTCTCGTGTTAAACAGCTGGTTTAGCACATTGTCTGCCCTGTGAGCGGGTGCAGTGGAAAGCTCTTATGACGAATCCTCAGGGACTGGAAGAATGTTTGCTTTGAGATGGATTTTTCTTGGTGCAAACACTCCCAGCCAATCGGGTTTTCTCCTGGGAGAAAAGAAGGGCTGGAGGGAGGTGTGTTGAGGCAGAGAGCTATGGGTGCACTCATAGACCTTCGGAACCCTTGTGAGCATTCAATGTGATGGAACATTCAACTGTGTTCCAGCAGCATTTCTTCTCTGCTGCAGGAGTGGAATGCAATCCCTGCTCTTAGCTAGCTCACTGCAGACCTGAGGAGGCAGAAGTCTAGGACAGTGTGAGGCCCTAAATGCAGGAAGTGTGCATAATATTTGGGTCCACATTGACTAGGAGCTGTGTGTTCTTAGATGAGTCTTTGAACTCCAAGTCTCAGTTTCCCCCCCTCTAAAATTGGAATCTCACTTTACAGGAATTACTGGGTATGTAAAAGTGACGAGCATATTTCCTGGTTTACAGAAGACACTTAATGTATGCCAATTCCTGTTCCTTTAAATAAAGTCACAATTGGTGAGCAGTAGTTAATCGAGAAAGGAGTGATGAATCTGGACAGAGAAGAATCAGAAAAGGCTTTATGAAGGAGATAGTTTGGGAGCTTGACCTTGGCAAATGAAGAGTTAGAGAGAATGGGTTTAGAAGATATTGGTGTCTTTGGGCAGAAGGGGGTGAAGTTGACCCTTTACAAGTAAACTCTTGGTCTGAGCATTCACCAACTCACTGTCTTCCTAGATTCTGAACTTTCTTGACTCTTCTGAGTCTGAATTAGGTCTCAATTCATGTGCTCCCATAGCCCCCTGTATTTTCTATCTGGCACTTGTTAAGTTTTGTTGAATGTGTGTATGTGTTTGATTGAATAATGTTCCCTCCAAATTCATGTCCAGTAGGAACCTCAGTATATGACCTTATTTGGAAATAATAGGGTTTTGCTGATAGAATTAGTTAAATGGAGTCACACTGGATTAGAGTGGGCCTTAAATCCAATAATTGGTATCCTTATAATAAGACTCTAGAAAGACAGAGACAGAGATTGAAGTGATACAGCTACAAAGAATGTAAAGGATTACTGGCAACCACCAGGAACTAGGAAAAGGCAAAGAGAGATTATTTCCTATAACCTTCAGAGGGAGTGACAGAGTGAACAGCCCTGCCAAAATTTTATTTTGAAAGCATGTTCCTCCAAAACTGTGGAACAATAAATTTCTATTGTTTTTAGCCATTTGGTTTGTGATAAGTTATTATGGCAGCCCTAGCAAACCAATACAGTGGGAATATTTAATTCCTTCTCTCTGAGACTAAGAGTTTTCTTCACACTGGCTCAGTTAAACTAACACTGCCTGGTACTGTGGCCCAGTGAAATGTCAAGGAATTTGACTAACTTTTTCCCTTGGGATATAATTGAAGTCATTAAAAGGAGAGATAATTTCAATCTCCTTCATCTAGAGTCAGCATTTAACAGACAATGTGACTTTATTATTAAGGATCAGGAATAGATTTAAGAGGAAATTTTCTATAACAGAAAGAATAACTGTTGATCAATCCAAATGTTACTATTTTGGATGCATAAATCAATTTTAATCTCATTTTCATGAATAATCTATACAACAAATGGCATAAATCTATTAGGTTATGGACATTTTGTAGTTAGTTACTCTTGGCAAGTGGACCAGGAAGGTGAGTTGTTTCAAAATCCTTTATAGGTGTCATCTCTGTGTGTATGCATATGTGTATGCATATGTGTTTGTGTATATATGGCTAATAGGAACATTACTATATACCTGCTTTGAGTCTTTTTTTAAAATTATACCTAGGGCATGTCATATTTTAATGCCCCATTCTCCTGACTCTGTTAATTTATTTTTAGTCAAATTGTTATTGGCGTGATGAAATTGCTTTACATTGAAGAACACAGATTATACTTATCACTGACATATTTTAAGAACACTGTTGAGGACATTGCTCATTACATGATATCATTTCTTCTTAATGAAGATTAGTAGGTGAAAATAAAGTCTGATTTCAGCATCAGAAACAGATAAAATTCTTTTTTAAAATATCTGATAATCCAATATAGTCTTAGTTTGTGGATGTAGTGAATGGTCCAGTTCATTATTTTTGCTTCCTTTTTAACACTGGCTGCTAGGAAGCTCAGGATCAAATTTGAGATTCACTTTTCTTGTGATACATAGGATTTTCTGTCCTGTGTTTGCTAAACTAACTTTACCTTTCAATCAACTATCCACATTTCTTCTCCTTTGTGCTTCTGAGAGGATTATTTTTAATTCAGTTTATGGAACAATGCTATATTTATCTTCATAATTTACCTTAAGTACTTTTTGGAGCCAGGCAGAGTTGTAAATAGAATAACGTTACAATATTGTTCTTTAGCCTTTTGGATGGAGGAAAGGTAAGGATTGACAATCAGTAGACTTGCTGCAATTCACTTCATTTCCGTGATTCTCAATGTTCTCAGTTATAATATAGGGTTAACAGTAAGTTATATCTCAGAGAACTCTTATGAAAAACCAAATGAGATAATGGATATAACAGGGCTTTGTAATATTACTTGTAATACTTTATTCTTTTACAATAAAAATCGTGAGTGTGATATACATAGTTTAAACATAAAGTAGTACTAAAGCCATCAATAAAATATGACAGCTCCTTGCCCCAACCCTTTCCCTACTCATTCTAATCCTCAGAGGGAGCTACTTCAATTTTTTTAGCAGTTTCTTCTGATATTTGCCTTCAAATGTCAACTTTTTACAAATTACATATTAAACTTCTATTATGCTACTTGAGGATTTATATCTCTTATAAACCCATGTCTTCTTTTTCTCATCCTCCAGCCTCGCAATACAATTACATATCATTTTTTGCCCAAATCTCTAGAAAGAATAGCGCTATCACAAATAGTTTACTGCCTACCCAAGTACTACATGGATTCTTTCTCATTTAACTTTTTGTTTTTTTATGTGGCTACTGCCTCACATTTTATTTATTCAATTTTCTACTTACTTATCACACTAACAATTTTCTAAACACACCAACAGATATGTCAAACAGGTTAACCAGCAGTAATTCTTCCAAATGCTTAAATACATTAGATAAAAATCTATCAATTATATATCTTTTTTCCCTAGAGATTTCTTTCTTACGGTTTCTATCTAGGGCTGGTGCACATCAGAAAATTCTACTTGTCATTCTCCAGTGTCAAAGTCTTTAATTCCTAAATCTTTTGACTTTCATTTTCTTGACAGTTTTTCTTTTGCTGAGGTGCATCCTTTAGTAGCTTCTAGAGAAATTTGCCTAAGAAGTAAAGATTTTTTGAGGGTTTCCGAGTATGAAAATTTTTCCATTTTCCCTCTAACCTGAATGATAACGGAGTTTGATATAAAATTCTACCTTTAAAAAGTTATCTTCAAATGTTTGAGACCATGCTTCACTAAAAATCCATGCAGGTGCTGAGAAGCTGAATGCCTCTTATATCAGTTCCTTATCTGTGATCTGCAATTTATTTCTGAAAGCTTTTGTATTTTCTTTTTATCCCTGGTGTCTTGAAATTTTATGATAATTTGCATTTTGTGAGTCTGTTCCAATTATGGTGCTAGGCCTTCATGGGACCTTTTAATGTCAAGATTTGTATCCTTTATTTCTTTGATTATTTCTTCTCTTCCTTTCTCTTGGTTCTATTTTTCTTTAACTATTACTATTGGGATGTTACTTTCCCTGATTGATACTTTTTCCCATCTTTATGTCTTTTTGTTTTGCTTTTTGTGAGACTTTGTTTAGCTCAATGCTTCTAATAAAAATTTGCTTAAACGAACATATTTTAAAGTTTTCTCTTTTTCTCTATTTCCTTTCTGTAGCACCCATGTAATATCATCTCTTAACACTCTAAAGATATTAAAAGTAAGATTCTTTAAATAAGAAAGAAAAAAAAAGCCTTTCTTAAGCTCACTCTATTCATCTCTTTTGCCAGATTTCCTTCTGAAAAAAATGTTTAACAAATGGAAAAACATTCCATGCTCATGGATAGGAAGAATCAGTATCATGAAAATGGCCATACTGCCCAAAGTAATTTATATATTCGGTGCTATCCCCATCAAGCTACCATTGACTTTCCTCACAGAATTAGAAAAAACTAATTTAAATTTCATATGGAACCAAAAAAGAGCCCATATAGCAAAGACAATCCTAAGCAAGAAAGAACAAAGCTGGAGGCGTCACACTACCTGACTTCAAACTATACTGCAAGGTTACAGTAACAAAAGCAGCATGATACTAGTATCAAAACAGATATATAGACCAATAGAACAGAACAGAGGCCTCAGAAATAACGCCACACATCTAGAACCATCTGATCTTTGACAAACCTGACAAAAACAAGCAATAGGGAAAGGTTTCCCTATTTAACAAACGGTGTTGGGAAAACTGGCTAGCCATATGACGAAAACTGAAACCGGACCTCTTCTTCACACCTTATACCAAAATTAACTCAAGATGGATTAAAGATTTAAATGTTAAAACTTAAAACCATAAACACCCTAGAAGAAAACCTAGGCAATATTATTCAGGACATAGGTAAGGGCAAAACTTCATGACTAAAACACCAAAAGCAATGGCAACAAAAGCCAAAATTGACAAATGGGATCTAATTAAACTAAAGAGCTTCTGCACAGCACAAGAAACTATCATCAGAGTGAATAGGCAACCTACAGAATGGGAGAAAATCCTTGCAATCTATCCATCTGACAAAGTGCTAATATCCAGAATCCACAAGGAACTTAAACAAATTTGCAAGAAAAAAAGCAAACAACCCCATCAAAAAGTGGGCAAAGGTTATGATACAAACAGACACTTCTCAAAAGAAGTCATTTATGCACACAACAAACATATGAAAAAAAGCTCTTCATATCTGGTCATTAGAGAAATACAAATCAAAACCACAATGAGATACCATCTCACACCAGTTAGAATGGTGATCAATAAATAGTCAGGAAACAACAGATGCTGGAGAGGATATGGAGAAACAGGAACACTTTTACGCTGTTGGTGGGAATGTAAATTAGTTCAACCATTGTAAAAGACAGTGTGACAATTTCTCAAGGATCTAGAACCAGAAATACCATTTGACCCAGCAATCCCATGACTGGGTATATACCCAAAGGATTATACATCATTCTATAAAGACACATGCACACGTATGTTTATTGCAGCACTATTCACAATAGCAAAGACTTGGAACCAATTCAAATGCCCATCAGTGATAGACTGGACAAGGAAAATGTGGCATATATACACCATGGAATACTATGCAGCCATAAAAAGGATGAGTTTATGCCCTTTGCAGGGACATGGATGAAGCTGGAAACCATAATTCTCAGCAAACTAACACAAGAACCGAAAACCAAAGGCCACATGTTCTCACTCACAAGTGGGAGCTAAACAATGAGAGCACATGGACACAGGGAGGGGAACATCGCACACCAAGGCCTGTTGGGTGGTGGTAGGGGGAAGGGGAGGGAGAATATTAGGAGAAATATCTAATGTAGATGATGGGTTGATAGGTGCAGCCAACCACCAGGGCAGGTGTATACCTATGTAACAAACCTGCACATTCTGTACATGTATCCCAGAACTTAAAGGATACTTAAAAATGAAAATGTTTGTTTCAACTCATTTGTTAAAAAACATAATGTTGATGGAATTTCTTGGATGCCTAATGATTGCTTTTGTTTAAAATGAAGCCATTATTTGGACGGGGTGTATGTGTGTGTGTGTGTGTGTGTGTTGGGTGACTGCTTCTGAACCTGTGGGCTTCAGTGTGGGGAGATCAAGGACCAAGACAGCTTGACCATTGGTGAAATCATGGAATTTGTATACATGGTCTCCAGAACTACTTCATTTTTCCAGTGATAGATCTTCAAAACTTGAAACTTTTTAGATTACTGACCAGTGGTGGTAATCTGAAGTGGGTTGAAGGGGTTGCGGTTCAGGAGGTCAACTTACTTGTAAAGGGCCTGTCTCAGTCAGCCACCTCAGCCTTGCTCTCCACTGTGCCTGGTGCCTCTGAGTCTGGGGTCACGCTGAAATAAGCCTCCGTTTGACCACTGGGGAGGATAAGAAGGGATAATTATCTGACTGCCTATACTGAAGGAGTGCTTGGGGTGTCCCATTCCTCACCATACAGACTTTTAGCCAATCCCTCTTTCATTTCTATGTTTCACTCCTCCCTCTAAGTACTAAGCTTCCCCAACTCCTTTCTCCTAAGTGTTCTGCAGAGGAAACTTCCCACTAATTTCTCATGATTTTTTTTCATCCATCCGTCGGCACTGCGTTCATAATTTCCTCTGCTCAGCTAAGTTCTAAAATCTGTTGAATTCTCATGTTCTGAAAATGCTTTTCTCTTCTCTTTGTCCTTGGACGTCTTTTATCCATTCCTTTACTACCATTCTAGTGAGGCTACGGGAAAGGGAAAAGTCAAATAAATTTAACATGTATCTCTGGGAGCCCAATATGATCTTCCTAATAAATATATCACTATTTCTAAAATTTTAATCAATTTTATTGAGGTATAATCTACATATCATATATCCATTTTAAGTGTATAGTGTGGTGAATTTTGACAAATGAATATAGCCATGTAGCTACCATGATTGAGATATGGAGCACTTTAATTGCCCGGAAAACTTTCTTCTTCCCCCATTCAGTCATTTCCCCTACTCTTGGACCTAGGCAACCATTGATCTGCTTTCTGTCAAGTTATAAAGAAATGTTATTTTTTTCTTTGTATTAAAAAACTACATTTTAGGAAAAACATAAAATGCAAATCTGATAAAAGGGTGCTTTGTAAACGATAACGTGCTTGCCAAATATTGCTTAACAATTTTTTAATGTCAATTCACACATTACCAAACATTGACTGGAAGATGAGTATTTTGCTACGAGAAGATGAGTAGAGGATGGGCGAGGGAGAAGAGTATGGGAGTGACAACAGGACCAGCTAGAGATCCCCAAGTAAAAATCTACCACGTGTGTTTCCCTTTGGAGAAACTGGCTGCTAGAGAACAATGATTAACTCAGAGGAGAGCAGCCAGTTAAATGTCTGTTAACCCTTTTTCACATTTGGAGCAGAGAAGGATTGTGGGCTCAAGAAGTATGTGAAGAAGAATTGACAAGGTAACACATTCAGATGGTATTTTCCCCATCTGTTCGCAGTACAAATCCAGATAATCTAATTATTCAACAGCAATAAACATAAGTAATAGTTTACAGATCTGAATTAGCAAAGCTTAAATTAATGGCCACTGTTTCTCATGGACATAAACAGAAGGAGGGTTGAAATGTTCCTAGGGCCAGGAGGGACAAGTCCTTGAACGTCAATGTTTTAAAAGGGCAGAAAAGTAAACTTCTTTAGGATGAAGGTGATTAATAGCTGGTTGGAATTATATGACATATAAATTTTTTTTTAATTTTAAATTCCAATAAAAATGCTTGAACTTTAAAAAAATGAAAGAGGGTTTTTTTTTTAAAGCTTGAACTTTGATAGCACAAATTTTGTTCTTTATAGTTAACATGTATTTTTAATGGACAATAGAAATGAAGCAACAAAGTGGGAAGGGGAGAGGGGAAACAATTTTCACCTCTCCAAACACTTAAACCCAATTAAAAAAAAATCAAAATCAATAACAATATTCAGGTTATTGTGGAAAAATGGAACAATTAAAATTCACTTTACACCTGAGGCTACATCCTAAGAACATTAAAAAAATTTTTTTTTTGATACTGAAAGGGAAATGTAATTGGGAATTTAACATTTTAATTTATTGAAAGTATTTCATAGCTAGGATTTCTGGTAAATATGAACATTAATAAAAAGACAAATCAGTTTTATCAGCAAGAATGTTGCTGAAAACAATACTATAAGGCATGAAGCAGAATAATATATGTCAGTTTGGAATTATTTGATTGGAGTTGGCGATCTAGTTTTTGCTGTAATCCTGTTCTACAGACTTTAGTGTTTTTCTTACTTTTCTCTCGTTACCAACCCTTGACTAACGGAAGCAGACACTGAGTGAATGGTCAAACAGCTATGATAAACGACATTCATAATAGTCTTATTTGCCTTTGCAAGCACGGGTTAGCATGGTTAAACAGTTTCTTCAGTTGCCAAATAAATATCCATCTGACAGTGGGAAGGAGAAAAGAAGAAGAGGAGGAAGAGGAGGCCAATCCAGCTCCAGCCCTGAAACTAAATACTTTCAGATACTTTCTTGAATTCCCTGTTTTAGAAATTCATTACTATAAAGGGACCCAAAGATCAAAAACACAATCGGGAGATCAGTGGCTTTATGACTGAGTTTTTACCTAGTCCCAATTACTACAGTAAAAATAAAAACAATGCCTAAGTGCATTTAGTAATGGGCTTGGGATATTTTTATAGTTAGAGTATAGGGTTCAGGGCACTGAGTTAAATGTATCAAAGCATGGAAAGTTTGCTATCATTACAACTATCATCACCACCCCCACCAATTATATGTTTTTGTTGTGAGTTTCTTGTTTTATTCAGAGAGTCTGGGGAAAACAGTTTTCGATGAGTTTGGTTTATTTTGTTTAATATTCTTGGTATTTAACTATGTTTACAAGTACTCTGTAACTGTAAGCCCTATTTTAGTTTATAGCAGAGATATGAATAGCACTAGACTGGGCTTCAGGAACCTGGGGATTCTAGGGTAGGCTGCGCCAGTAGCATGCTCTCTGTGTGATCTTGAGCAAGGCTTCTCATTTTGGTTTTAGTTGTTTTTTCGTTTGTTTGTTTTTGGTGGTAAAATATACATAACATAAAACTTACCATTTCAGCCCTTTTAAAGTGTGCAGTTCAGTGGCACTAAGTACATTCACATTGTTAGGCATTCATCACGATTATCCATCTCCAGAGCTTTTCTATCATCTCAAACTGAAACTCTATTCCCACTAAACAACAATTTTCCATTGTCCTCTTCTACAAGGCACTGGCAACCATCACTCTACTGTCTTTCTCTATGAATTTGATTATTCTAGGTACTTCATGTAAGTGGAATCATACTGTTTGTCCTTTGGTGTTTTGCTTATTTCACTTAGTAGAACATTTTTGAAGTTCATTGATGTCATAGCATACACCAGAATTCCAATCCATTTTAAGGCTGAATAATGTTCTGTTGTATGTGTACTATATTTTGTTTGTTTATTTTTCCGTCAGTGGATATTTAGGTTGTTTTTGGCTTTTGGTCATTGTGAATAACGCTGCTATACACATGAGTGTGCAAATATTAATAGCAGTTTGAATTCCTGCTTTCAATTATTTTGAATATATATCTAGAAGTGGAATTTGTGGATCATATGGTAATTCTATGTTTAATTTTTGAATAGCTGCCATATTGTTTTCCACAGTGGTGGCACCATTTTACATTCTCACCAGCAATGCGCAATGGTTTAAATGTCTTCACATCTTCACTAATACTTGCATTTTCTGGATTTTTTTTTCTTTTGGAGGTGGGTTGTTTTTGTTTTGTTTTGATATTAGCCATTCTAATTGGTGTAAAAATGTATCTCATTTTGTTTTTGGTTTGCATTCCTGAATGACTAATGGTGTTGAGCATTTTTTCATGTGCTTATTGACCATCTGTATATCTTCTTGGGAGAAATGTTGATTCAAGCCCTTTGCCTATTTTAAAATTGTGCTGTTTGATTTTTGTTGTTGTTGAGTTGTAAGAGTTCTTCATGTATTATGAATGTCAGTTCCTTATGATTTGCAAATATTTCCTTCTTTTCCATGATTTGCCTTTTCTCTCTCTTGCTAGTATCCTTTGATGCATGAAAGTTTTTTATTTTGATGACGTTTAACTTATCTATTTTTCTTTTATTGCCTGTACTTTTGGTATTAGTTTATTCCTGAATATTTTATCCTTTTTGATTCTATTGTAAACCGAATTTTCTTAATTTCCTTTTCACATTGTTCATTGTTAGTGTGTAGGAATGCACTGGATTTTTATGTTTTCATCTTTGATTTATGGGGATAATAACAACCTGACTTGCATGGATTTGTGATGATGAAATTTATGTCTAAGACAGAACTTACTGAATTATAGGTGCTCAACAAATAGTAACTATTATTAATAATATTATTACTGATTGATTTGTTATTGACATTCTGGGTTAGATTCCCATAGAAAAAGTGTAGCTCAACTCTAAACTTTCAGGTGATGGAGAGGTATCAGGCATTAAAAAAACAGCTTGATCAGGGGTTAATCCAGACTCTGACATTTTTTATCCTCATGAACTTGAACAAATTATTTCACAACTCTAAACTGGAGTGTGCCCATTTGAAAACTGGGAATGTTAATATCTGACTCATAGTATTTCTATAAAGATAAAGAAAATAATGTGTATGGTGCATGCTCGATCTGATATCCAGCACAGTACAGTAATTATTACTATAGCTAGGAACTCTGCAGCAAGACTGGTTGGGCTTAAAGCTTGACTCTTACTAGCTGGTGAATTTGAGCAAGTAATTTCTCTCCTGTGCCTCAGTTTCCTTATCTATAAGAGGAAGATGATAGTGGTACCTACCTTGCAGTGTTGTTTGGAATTAAATGAGTTAAGATATGTAAAGTGCCCTGTGCCTGGCATACACAAGCAGTATGTGATGGCTAGTATTACTACCATCATCATCGTAGCTACTATAGTTGCCTTGCTGCACTCTATCAGAAAGTCTATAGATTGCCTTATAAAACTATTTATAATCTTTTTCTCCCCACATTAAGTAAATGAGGTCTTTTTAAAAAAGAAAAAAGAAAAAGGAGAAGGAGTCTGTACCCACAGCCCAGAACTCCCCTATTGGGAGTGCTTCCTCTGTCTCCTGCTTGCAGTGACACCACCTGGAGGGAACCCACCCACCCCTCCCAGCAGCTCCAGCAACAGGCCTGCCAGAGATCTGAGCAGATGTTTCTGCTTTTCAGACCCTGGCATTTCCTCTCTTCTAGGAGCACATGCCAGCACAGTCAATATCTGGAAACCCGCTGCTTCACAGTAGGGCTGAGAACTAAACTGGTACTTTACTAGAAAATGGTAATAAAGCAATTTGAATTGCTTTTCATCCTCCTTGCTCTTAACAGCTTTTAGGTTCATATGAGACCAATCAATTAATCCTGCTTCAGAGCTACAGGAATGGGGTGTTTTCCAACCTCTGAATAGGAGATGGGCCCATAAAAGAGATTTTCTAGCCCTATTTCACAAGTTCCATTTAGCCTGGCATCTGGGGCAATAGTGGGTGGAGGTGCCACTTGGTTGACACCATATTCTTACAGCCTGGCCAGTTCCCCAGGTGCAGAAGAATGACTTCTACCCCAAAGGCACACCATAAACGTGATTCTTCTTTGTATGGTCTTTTCCTTACATTCTCACTTCCTTCAATCCCAGGTTTCTGTATGAAAGAGTTAATAAGGTAGAGAGAATGATTCACCTGCATGGAAACTGATATGTACATTTAAAAAGGAGCTGCCATTTCCTTCCTGATCAAGTGTGATGTAGTTCCTTTGAGAGCTTCTTCTCTCACCTTGAGGAAGTTCTTACAGATCTAAGCATCCAAAGATCTGTGCCCAGCACACAGTAGCACTCAGAGAATAATGGATGAAGTGGATTAAAATAGAAATGAGATGAAAACTTAGAAAGAATGGAGGTTAGGGAAGGATTTTTGCCCTTTCTTTATGACTGGGTATTGAATGTTATTATTTTAAGAATTAATGTATTTAAAAAATCTTCACATTAAAAGGCAAATGGGACCGGGCATGGTGACTCATGCCTGTAACCCCAGCACTTTGGGAGGCCGAGAAGGGTGGGTCACTTGAGGCCAGGAGTTCGAGACTAGCCTGGCCAACGTGGTGAAACTGTCTCTACTAAAAATTAAATTAGCCAGTCGTGGTGGTAGGTGCCTGTAATTCCAGCTATTTGGGAAGCTAAAGCAAGAGAATTGCTTGAACCTGGGAAGTGGAGGTTGTATTGAGCCAAGATCTCACTACTGCACTTTAGCCTGGGTGACAGAGCAAGACTCTGTCTCAAAAAAAAAAAGTTGGGCACGGTGGCTTACTTCTGCAATCCCAGCATTTTGGGAGGCCTAGGTGAGGCCGATCACCTGAGGTCAGGAGTTCAAGACCAGCCGGTCCAACATGGAGAAACCCCTGTCTCTACTAAAAACACAAAAAATTGGCCAGGCGTGGTGATGCATGGCTGTAATTCCAGCTACTCGAGAGGCTGAGGCAAGAGAATCACTTGAACCTGGGAGGCGGAGGATGTGGTGAGCCTAGATCGCGCCATTGAACTCCAGCTTGGGCAACAAGAGTAAGACTCCATCTAAAAAAAAAAAAGGCAAATGGTTAGTTCATAAATGGAAGGTAACAGATTAAAAGTGGTCAATGCACGTGTACGAACACATTGACTCTGGCACACAAGTTGGTGTTGGAGAAGATTTATGTTCTTCCCTCATTGTGAAGTTAGTGTAGGGTATTTATCCACCTCAGCACAGATACTTGCCAGAAGTTGTCTCAAGGCCTCAAGCACAACTTGTTTAGACATTTTCCAGTTGTAATTTTTTTCTAGGCTGTTAAAAATATTGACTTTGACAGCTTTAAAATGATGGCCTCAAAATTGGAATAATTTACATTCTGGAATTAAGATAATTCAGGCATTTCTGCCGGCAAGGACAGCGAGTAGGAGCCAGTTATATAAATCCCAGGTTTGAGGGAGACTGAACCATTAGCATAGATTGGTCGTCTGTGGATATTCAGAGCAGTCACCTTCCCATGTAAATGAATCTTTATGTCTCTTCCAGGCAGGCCCAGATTCTGAGCTATTTTTGGAACTTCTTTCAGATCAGGTGATCTGGAAGAGGGTGGGTGAAGGTGTCGGACTCAGGCCACAGTCCTGTCACCGGTCTCTTGGTGTTCTTCAAGAGACACAGAGAGCCTGAGGAAAAATTCTAGCCACTGTCTGGCTGTCGTGTGTTTACCTTAGATGTTCTCGCCTTTAACTCCTGAGTCTCAGTCCCAGAGAATCAACATAGAAGGCATTCAGACCAGCTCCGTGGTCCTGGACCTGACCCAGCTCTCGCTGCCAGATTCCAAACACACCTGCTAAAGAGATTCCTTTCTCCCAGAGCTCTGCTGACATTTCAGCTGGAACGAAAGTCACTCTCTTAGTCCACAGCATTCCTCTGACTGCTAGCAGGACCATTTCTCCTCTCCATTCCTCAGGAGTTACTCTTTGATTCTGACTGGAAACACCTAAGTCAAAAGAAAACTTGGTCCAAACCCTGAGGCTATGGCTGGGAAATAACTGAGTGGTAATCATATTCCATAGAAAGCAATGAAAGCAACAGCTTCCCTCAAATGGATTCCTCTTCATCCTTGTTACCAGGTACACTTGTGCTTGTCACATTTAGTCATCCTCGAATGGCTCTGAGGTGTCTTCTAGATTTCACATGTGAAAAAAATATCAGAAAAACTAAAGAATTTCCCTAGAGGCACCTGACTGGTAACGGGGTCAGATGGACGCCAAGCCCATGGTTTGGATATTTCACCTGTCACCTCTAGCAAAGATGTAGATGACTGAGTCAATCATCCCTGTGGAATTCAACGGGTAGAAGAGACACTGGAGATGACAAGGGCTTCTCCCAAATATGTATCATGTGCATGAGTGTAAGTTCACATCAATCACACTATCATGATCATTTGGAATTCTGTGATTGGAAGATATATTAAAACCCTCCTAATCCAAGTCTTTAATTAACATTCAGAGCCAGACACCCTTAAGCATATGGTAGATTCTTAACTGGGGATGATTTTGACCCTCTGGGAACATTTGGCAATGTCTGAAGGTATTTTCAGTTGTCACAACTTTGGTGGGATGCCTGTGGTTAGTAGAGACCAAGGTTGCTGCTAAAACATCCTGCAATCCTCAGGACAGTCGCCTCTCCCACCCAACCCCATTCCCTTCAGCCCAAAACAGAATTATCTGGATCAGATCATGTCAGTAGGGCTGAAGTTGTGAAACCCTGAAAATGGAAAGGCAAGGTGGTAGAAACGTGGACACTGGAGATCCTCTGGACCAAGCCCCTCATTATTATAAAAAAGAGCCCCAGAATGGTGAAGTCACGGACCCTTGGTCACACAGCAAGATTTTGGTAGAGCTGGATTTGAACTACACTGGACATGAGCATGTGAAATAGCTATACTAATGTCTATAATAATATGATGAATAATAGCAATTGCAATGCATTAAGAGAAAAATGTAAAAAGAATAATCTTGACAGCTGTTATCACTGGCCATACTCACATTCTCTCTGCATATGTAGGTACAACAAATATGACAGAAAGATACTGCCCATATATAACTCCTGTTTATTTTTTAAAAAACTTTTATTTAAACAGCGAGAGGAATGAACCAGCTTAAAATCTCACAGCTCATAAGAACCTGGAATTGAACTCTTTTCTCTTAAATCAAAGGCCTTTGGGATGACCAGCAGGGCCTTGGTTCTTTCCATGACTGAAAGGGCATTAAAAAGAGAAAGTTTATGCCCATATATGTGAAAACTGCAGGATGTTCAAACATTTTTTGTAGTATTACAGTCATCTGCATTTGATATATCCTTTGAGTCTATTGCAATGAAGGATGTTGCATTTACTCCTGCAAGCTCTGCTGTTGGGTATATAAATTGCTCCAAAATTTCTGGAGGATAATTAGGCACTATGTATGAAGAGCCACCCTTTGATACAGTGATTTTACTTGTTGGAATCTGTCCTACGAAAACAGAGTTGCAGATAGATTTATGCACAAAGATATTATGATAATAATAATGGTCGGGATTTATCGAGCACACACCATATGCCAGATTCTGTTTTAAGAGCTTTCCATGCATCATCTTATTTGCTCCTCATAACAACACTATGAGGTGAGTATTGTTCTCATCCTCGTTTATACATGGGAAGCTGAGGCTTAAAGAGTCTCAGTGATTTGGCCAAGGTTACCTGGCTACTATATAACAAAGGGAATTCAAGGCCAGGAAAACTGATTCACAGGGTTTCTTCATTTTAATTGCTATGCAATACCAACTGACAGCAGTAAATTACAAATTTATCAGGAAAAATTGGAAAAAGTCTGGTGTCTAACATGAGTGTACTTGGTTAGGGGAATTATGACCTATTTCATCTTTTGGTATCTTGGCCTAAAGTAAACCTGGACTATGTCTTCCTTGAGTGAAAAAGGACAGCAGATCTGCTTAGAGGTTTTGCAGGTAGTTCACACTTGTGCAGTCTGTCATTTAATAGAGCTTAACTCTGGTCACAGGAAGGAGAATGCTGCAGACTGGGACTCAGACAGACCTCAGTTTGAATCCTGGTTTGGTCTCAAGTTCAGCTTCTGATAAGGCATATTTTCTTCACCAAATGTCACTTTCCACATCGTTAAAATAGGGAAGTCACATCCACCTGGTGGGTGGCTGCATGGAACCCTTGACTTGCAGAAGTGCTCATTGACACACAGTAGATGCTCACTAAGAGTTAGGTGACTAGAAATAGGCAGAGATGGAGCCCTGCCTTGGTTACCTGAGGAGGAAGGCTTGCTGTTGTCTGAGGGAAGGGGATTCCCAGCTGTGCTCGAGGAAGAGAAAGTCAGAGAAAGCCACTTAAGAATGCTGCATTCTTGTGGACGAGTTCTGTGAACAGCTTTAGAACAATGTAAATAGGATAACTGACAAGTCATGTGAACAGCTTTAGAAAAATGTAAATTGGATAACTGGCTGTGAAAATTAACACAAGCAGGAAAACCAGACTCTGAGAAATCCGGAGACCTGAATGCCTACCATAGAGGGCTCTTTCTTCTGTAGAAGCCCAGGCAGGTCTTATGGACCCCAGTCTGGGTGAGCACTTGATTGGGAGAAGCCTGGAGAAGACTGAGTAATCAAGGAGTTGCCCCAGCCTCAGATAAGACCTAATGGCCCCTAACTCTGGAGAATAAAACTTGGCATGTTACTGCAGTGACTGGATTCACATTTCTTGGTCAGGCCCCAGAATAATCCCTGCTTCAGAGGTGACTCAGCTTGGGAAAAGCCAGGGTTGGTGGCCCCTTATCACAAGTGTTTGACTCACAGAGTGTGAGTGCTGGAGGGGGCCTTGGAGATAAGTCATCCCAGCCAGCCACTCCATTTGGTAGACAAGAGAGGCTCAGAGAGAAGGGACTTGTCTGATGTCCACACAGTTACTAAGCAGCAGTGCTAGAACACCAGCCCATGCCCTGGTGACTCAGAATCCAAAAGTGATTTTTTTCCCTAGCACGTTAATGCTGTTTATTTGTAATCGTTGATGATCTGTTTATTGAATTCTGTGTCCCTGCTCATATATTTAGAGAGCTTATGGACATGTTGTGCACCCAAAGCGTGTACAGTGAAAACAGGGAAATACATATCCATTCTGTCAACAAATGCAGTCAATTCTTATACAAAAATGTCTGCTGAATCCATTTCCATCTCTCTAGTTCAGACTTATCACCTCTCTTCTGGATCCTTGTGAATGTCTAGCTGATTGTCTTATCTTCCGTAACTGCTTCTCCTCTCAGATATTTTTCAACCCGGCAGACAGAATCATTTTTCAAGGAAATATTTCCATGGTTCCATTGTTTACTGACCAAAAATAAACTTCTTAGGAGGGCATCCAAGGCCTTCTACGATCTGAGCCCATCCTCCCTTACCAGGCTTATCTCTAACACTTTTGCCTACCCATACATGACACCCATACCTACATAAGCCACTTCAGGAACTCCGTCCTTATTTTCACGGTGTGTGTTCCCTCTTCCTAAAAGGTGTTGTTTCCCATACTCCAGCGAATCCTTTAAGCACAGCTCAACCACCACCTTCTTTATGAAGCCCTCCATCATGCCTTTCCGGGCAGACAAAACCCATCACCCTCTCTGCTCTGTTTCTCCAGTGCTCTGCACACGCTTGCATTACAACTCTCCTATTGGATTGAGACGAGTTATTTATTAGCTTGCTTGCATCACCAAGGAGGCTGCGAGTGAGTATTTTCACAGCAGTGACTATGTCTATCACATTCACTCTCAAGTCCTAGCATAGGGCCTGACACAGAATAGGTGTTCAATAATGTTTTATGAGTTAATGAATGCATAAATTATTGAATTAACACACGTAAAATTATTTATTGCTTGTAAGTTGCCCCATCAAGCAAATAGCTAAATAGATGTTTACCAAACCTGGAGGGTATATATGGCATGGTATGAATTAAATTATTGCTTATGTAGGACAGAGAAATGTGCATGGATATAGAAAACATGAGTGATTTAAATATAGCCCCAAATAAAAATCCTAAGAGAAGACGTGTTGAATTGCAGATGTGGAATAGAAGTGAGAACTGTTCCTCGTGTGGGCAACTTTACATTGCATACTCCAGGGTGAGTATTGCCAGGTGTTTATTTGGATAATAAGGATGTGATAATTTCCAAATGCAGAACCAAGAAGCCCAGCTAGAATACAATATAATTTTTAAGTGAATCTGATGAACACTGAAGTGTTGGTTATGGCATAATGTTTTCTAGGTAATCAGTATAAGACAGCTGGCCCTTTATCAAGGACAGCTCCCTGTAAAAATGAAGTCCTGAGCTCAGCTCCCCTCCAACATTACCACCAAACATGGACCCACTTATTTAATCCTCATATTTAATCCCTTGTGGCTTTAGACATAATCTTCTGACTTATGTGTGTGTTAGATCTGACCTCCTGTGTTTTGAACTTTTGTGTGTAAGATAGTAATTCTTAGGGGGACTGGATGTTTTTGAGTCAGTCTATGTTCAGAGGAGAAATAAAAGCTAGGAAGTTTTCACCAGCATTTTGATAGAGTTTAACTGTAACTCTCAGGTGATTTAATTGACAATGAAGTCTTCTAAGTCCATGTCTTGTCATTTGCTAATATTTTATATTTGCCCAGAAGAGAGGTGGACATGGGTTTAGAAGACAGATGAGAAATGTTCCATTGAATTTTTAAAAACTACATTGTTGTATTGTGGAAGGTTGAAATTTTTAGCTAAAAAGATTTGGATTAGTTATTTTTATCTATCCATCTACACTTATTTTTTATTTACACTAATAGGTGAAAGCAGAGTGATTTAAACAGTGTTTCCGCACAGTAACAGAGTACAGGATGCTTTTACATTTGACATCTCACAGTATCTTCCTAACAACCTGGGATGTAGAACTTAACAGACCTATTATACAGATGAGGAGTCTGAGGTGCAGGGAAGTTAAGTCATTTTCTAAAATAAGTGAATTGGTGCCAATGGGTCTTTTGTGACTTCCATTGCATACTCTTGAATGGTTCAGAGCTCCTGAATTCCCATATTATCTCCACCACCTCTACTAAGTGATAAGACTTGGACTAAGTTACTGTACTCTCTGCACTACATTTTCCTCATCTGTACAATGGGCATAAAGATCTCCCTCTCTCAGGATGCTCTGAAATCGGTTGAGGAAACACAAAGTAGGGAAAGAAATAAGATTGGCAAATTCAACAAATGCAATTGAGTACCTCTGCGTGGCTGAAATGCAGGGAAGGAGGTGGGAATGATGAGAATTAATGACTTTAATATAGACATTTGTCCAGTCATTCAAGATGATTCAGGATCACAGGATTTGCATTTTATCCCAAGGGCAATGGAGATCATTGAAAGTTTTAAGGTGATCATTTAAGAATGGGAAGGTTTGCATTTTCTGGCAGAGTCTTTCTAGCATGAGCTCTTGCAAGAGTGTCCTAATGGGTCCCCAATCCTACATTCTCTCCTTCTGCAGTCCAGCCTCTGTAAAATTATCACAGGGATACTTCTGTAACACATCCCGTCATCTCCACCTCCAGCTTACAAACCTTCACCAACTCTGCATTTCTTTTTTTTTTTTTTAATTTTTTTTAAATTGCATTTTAGGTTTTGGGGTCCATGTGAAGAACATGCAAGATTGTTGCATAGGTACACACATGGCAGTGTGATTTGCTGCCTTCCTCCCTATCACCTATATCTGGCTAGAATACTATGCAGCCATAAGAAACTCTGCATTTCTTTAGGATAAACTAGCATTCAAGGCTCTTCACTGCATTGTCTCTGTCAATCCTTCTGGCTTCATGTTGCTCTCTCTTCCCCCAGATTCTGCAGATTCTCTGCGGGGGCTCATCCTGATTAAAACTCCATGACTGATACAGCTGTTTCTTACCTTTGTACACACCACACCCAGGGGTGGAGAGCTTTGTTCTGGTGTGCTCCAAAATATAAAATCCTAATAATCAAGACCCAGCTCAGTCGGCACTGTTGTACCTTACTGTAATGATGTGCCTGTCTCCTCCATCAGCTGTGAACTCCTTAGGAATAGTGGCATGCCTTTTTCGCCTCTGAACCTTCTCATGTGGCACAATGCTCAGCACAGTGTGGATGCCACAAATTTGGCACAAACCTGTGTGGGCTCCAGGGTTAGACTGCCTAGTTTTAACTGCAGCTTTGTCACTCACTAGTTATGTAGATTAATGTTAACTATCTGTATCTTGGTTTCTTTATTTGTAAAGTGTACCTATCTTCTGGGGTTAATTATATGTATTTATATATTTATATGTAATAGTAGTATACAGTGGTATCATACATTAGTATACATAGTGTAAGTATATAGTGTATAGTATTTGTATATATATATTTTATATATATACCCATTTATATGTGTGTGTGTAGTATATGTGGTGGCAATAAAGGAGCCTGTTACACAGTAAGTCCTCAATCAATGTCAAACGTTAGTATCCTGTGGCAATTGGAAACCATAAAATGTTTAATAACTTTCTCCTCCTTTGGATAGAGATACAATAAACTGTTAACAACAGAGATACGGTAAGACTTCTCATACAGCAATCTATGAAATCAGAAGTTAAGTTTACCTTAAATTTATACTTTTAGCAGAGCAAACATCTACATTTTCCCAGTTTCCAAAATAAAAAAAAAAGGTTATCGAACCAATAAATAAAAACTGAAACAGTATCCTGGAATGGGAGATAGGCCCCATTTCTCCCAGGTTACTATTAATGAACATATTTGTGCTGAACCACTCTAATGACGCATGCCCGTAGCAGCCAGAGAGAGACAGCTCCATACCTAATGGTGAAGGGGCTAAAGTCTGCCTTTGGTAAATCCTTTCTCTTGCTCTTTGCCTACTTGCACATTTCAGAGTTGTTCTAGCTTCAGATGATGCTTAACCCTGCTTACTTTTCCTCTCATATCAAAGCTTTTTGTCCGTGTCCTCAGTCTCTCAAGATGCTTCTCTATCTCTGCAATGGTGTGATAGTTGGTGGGAAATGGCTTTTCAGAATGTGTTCCAATTGCCATATCAGAATCATCCCAGATAAAAATAATCCCTTAGCAAGTGCTTTGGTCTGAATGTTTGTGTCCCTCTAAAATTCAGTTGTTGATACCTAATTTCCGATGTGATAGTATTAAGAGGTAGGACCTTCTGGGAGACAACTAGGTCACAAAGACAGAGTCTTCATGATTGGGATTAGTACTGTCATGAAACAGGAACAAGGAAGCTTCTCTCCCTTTCTACCATGCGAGGACACAGCTAGAAGGCACCATCTTTGAAGCAGAGTGAATCTGTGGACACCTTGATCTTGGACTTCTCAGTTTTCAGAACTGTAAGCAATAAATGTATGATGTTTATTAATTACCTGGTCCAAGATTTTTTTATAGCAGCCCAAGCATAGTAAGACAGCAAGTCATAGAAGACTGATTGGGATCATGAAGTATTTATATACCTAAGCCTCTTAACTGATAAATTTCCGGTGATTTCAGTGTCCAGCTCTATGTTGATGTTTTCAAAGACATATTTTATATATATATACACACACACATATATGTACACATATATATGTATTATATATAGACATAGGGATTAGTCCATTTGCAGCAATATGTAATATATATCATATATATTGTTTCCAATACATATGATATATATAATATACATTATATGTTGCTGCAAATGGACTCATTGTAAACAATAATATATATTGCTATAAATTGACATATATATAAAAATGGGTTAATATATATAAGTCCATTTGCAGCAATATATAATATATATTGTTTCCAATGGCATATATTATATTATATATAATTATACAAATGGACTAATCCCTATTTCAATATATATACATTTATTCGTGTGTGTGTATATATATATATTCTCACCCCCAAGGCTAGACCCATTCCACTTTTTTGAAGTTCCAATTAATAGCTGAATGCTTTGTAGGTGGATTCAAGAATGCTTGGGAAAAGGCACATCTCTGATGGTGGTGGTGGGTAGCAATGGGGAAAACAAGAGAGAAGGAAACGTAACAGAACCTCTGGGAGAGATGCCTATACTCCATTTGGCCAACTTCCAACTCAGAAAGAGCTCTGGATGGGAAATAAGAGGAGTGAATGTATTATATTATGAAACTAATGGCCCAATCTTTAATAAATTGAATGATTGTATTATAAATAATATATTACATATAAAGCCAAAAATGCTTGTTCTGTATACCAGTTTATTCAGCTGCTAAGATATATATCCTAGGCAACTTTCTCTTTTTTCCATTAAAAAATCTATTTCATTGAAAAAATACAACATCCTTCTGACATAAATTCTGATGTAATTTCTTAGATACGTGAAACTTGATGAAAATATAGAGCTTCCTGCAAAGGCCTGGCAAACCAGCTGGTTAATATGTATCTGAAAGAACAAAAAAGGATATAACATGAGACTGTGTGTTTGGGGAGGGGTGACATAAGAAACTGCGAATTCTAGTTCCCCATCTTGCACTAACTAGCTGTATTACTTTGGGTAACTTACTACTAAATCTTTCAAACATAGATTTAACCCATTAGAAGACAATCCTGAAATATGTTAAATGTACATTCTAATGGAATTATGTGTTCAAATAACTGGGGGATCACTGAATTCCTTTCTTTATCACTGATGAAAACATACAGCAGCCCCTGAGAGCTGGAAAGGTCTTCAAAACTCATCTTTCTAGTCTCCTGCCCAAAATGAGCCCCGATGCACACTGCGCTTCTTAGAGCTTTTTCTGGTGCTTTTCTTAAAAGATATCACGTGAAAAAGATTTCTACAGCTTGCTTCTGTAAGTCAGTCCACTGTTTAACAACACTGACCATCATCCTGTAGTTTTCCTTCTTATACTGAATATCGTAGAATGCCTTAAAGAACACACAGACACACACACACACACACACACACACACATGCACACACACACATGCACACACCCTGGCTGCAGAGGACTATTCAGATGCAACAGGTGCAATGAGTTATAGATCTTACAAAGAGCACAAAGAAGCACCCAGTAAGCAGGAACAGCAGTTGCCAAGAATTTAATTCATCAGGACAAATCCAAATTTACAAAGAACTAATCCCACATAATGGATAAAGGACAAAAAAGGAGGATTAATGGGGGAAAAGGGACTTACTGAAAATTCACATCTCAAGTCCGCTAAACTCCTCATTTGGCCTGCTTCATTTTCCTTCTTTTTCCAGCAAATCTATTTATTTTTCTTAAGAAAAATAAAGTTGTCTGTGATGAATAATTACAGCCTAAGAACATGTATGTGTTCAACTGCTTTGTAGGTAGTTTGAGTGTTTCTGGGTGCAGAATAATATTTGTGTTATTCTATGGGAAAACTTCAGTTGAAAATAATAAATCACTTCCTTATGACCTATATTGTCTTTGCAGAGTCATGGCAAAAATCTGTTTCTTCTCCAATGAAAAGAAGCCTTCTTTCTCTCAGCCATGGAAAGAATATTCTCTTGGTGACAATCCAAAATGAAAAGCTCAGTCTACCACCCAACAACATTCTCTTCAAGACTTACTATCAGCACTTCACTGGTAGGAATTCCTGCCCAGGTTGGAAATCGGCCCTGTTGTATTGCTTTTTTCCCTAATATTTGTATCTTGGGGATACCCTACATGAAAAGGAATGGAAGGAGAATGAGTTCTCAACAAACATACCTACCTTGGCTTCAAGGGCATAGGTCTTTCCCTGCTTTCAAAATATTCTTTTTAGTTAACTTTATTGGACTTTCTTACTCCCCATCTGTTCCTTATCCTCTAATATATGAACCCCCATTCTCTACTATTCTCACTGTGTATTCTCCCATTTGTTGAACTCATTCACATCCATAACTTTAAACCATATACCACTGTAGACAACCCCCAGATCTTCATCACTTATTCTCATTTTTCTTCCAACCTTCCAACTCCATGATGAAATTGGCCAATTATACATTGCTTTCTGGATGTTTTATAGCCATATCCAGTGGAACTTGTTCCAAACTGAATGAATCATATTTCTCCTCAAACAAAAAATACTCCTCTATCTAGTTGCCCTAGGGAGCAATTCATTATATTTTTGAATATAGACTTAGGTCTATATTCACCTTTACTGGAAAGTCACTACCTTTCTTTTCTATTCTTACGAATCTCAGTTTGACTTGTTGTTTTCATGCTTTATTACTGTCCTGAGCTCCTTACTAGGTTTTACCTCTCTTCCTTTGTATTCCCATACACATGGAGTGCATGTTTTTACGTTGATTTCACCTTAGTCTCTCTTTCTTTGTTTTGCCATGAAATAGCCTTATTGATTCTTGAAGACAACTCTGAACTATGCTAAATGTCATTCTACTGGAATTATGTGTTCAAATGCCTGTCTCCTCATTAGAGTGTAAGATTTCTCAAGGTCAGGTGTATCTTTCTTACCCCAAGCATCCTGTGTCAAGGCTCATCCATTTAGTGTCAAGGCTCAAGATGGTGCCTGTGGGTTGACTCTAAACCTTGGATGCATTTACTTGGACCTGCATGTTTATTTTTGTTTTGTTTTGTTTTCTGTTTTTGTAAACAGAATTATTTTTCAACTTAAAAAAATCAAAATATTTTATACAAAATTTGTTTTTCAAGTTTTCCTTGAATAATCAGAATGGTTGATAATGCTGGACTCCATGCTTACTCAGCAACAATGATGGGGCAGACAAGTGGGTATTCACTTTAGACAGAGCATGTCTGTTCTGGCATGTCATTCTCTCCACCACTTTCCAGTGATCCCCAATACTCATCCCCCTTCCTGATTCAAGTCACCTACCTCACATGTCACCTGTAAGCAATTGAGTTGTGTTTTCTTTCTCTCTCTCTCTCTTTCTTTCTTTCTATTTTCTTACTTACTTACTTTCTTTCTCTTTCGTTTCTTTCTGATAGAGTCTCACTTTGCCACCCAGGCTGGAGTGCAGTGGCATGATCTCAGCTCACTACAACCTCCACCTCCTGGATTCAAGCGATTTTCCTGCCTCAGTCTCCCAAGTAGCTTGGGTTACATGTGCTCATCACCACGCTTGGACTAATTTTTGTATTTTTAGTAGAGATGGGGTTTCACCATGTTGGCCAGGCTGGTCTCGAACTCCTGACCTTAAGTGATCCACTCATCTTGGCTGCCCAAAGTGCTGGGATTATAGGTTTAAGCCACCATGCCTGGCCAAGTTTGTGTTTCTGATTGGAGCCCAAAGTAGGTTCTCAGAAGATGTTTATATAATAAATGCTACCTTGCTATATATAATCCAGAAGTTCTGAGTGATAATTTCTGAGTGACCCACATTCCTACTGGATGTTAAAGTCTTTACAGCAGGTTTGGGGATTATTTCAATTTCCTGACAATTACTGAAATTGCATGCAAACTTAGTGAGAATCAGTTCCTTGCCTTCACAGGCAGCTCCTCTCTCACAGGCAGTCAGACAGCTCTAATTGTTGGAAAAATCTTCCTTGTATTGAGTTAAAATCAATTAGAGACCCTATGAAAGCATGTTTCAAAGTGCTGAGTGGTATGGTGTGAATTCTGGGAAAGGGTGGTGGAGTTCCGAGGAGGGGTTCAACACTGCCAGACCTTTTTTTTTTTCCAACTCCTACTTACTTGTTCATTCCCATTTCCAGCACTTCTGCCACTGCTCTTCTCCACTGATCCAGCTGCACATCTGAAGTATCAGTGCAGCTTCCTGGATCAACTCCCCACCTAGGTACTCCCTTGCTCCCTTGTAATGCATCTTGCCCACCAAGGCCAGGACAATTTTCCCAATATAATATTCTGAATAGGTATTAGGAAAATACCAAATGTACCTACTTTTTTGTTTTGTTTTATCCAATTTTAAATTCCTTTCCCTGATTTTTAGTGACATAAACCCACGCTATCTACATAAGCATGCTTTATACAAAATTTGTTTCTCAAGTTTCCTTTGAATAATCTGAATGGTTGGTAATGCTGGACTCTATTCTTATTCAGCAGCAATGGATGGGGCAGATAAGTGGGTATTTATCCCCACACATCTCCCTGTGGCTAACATGGACTCCTTGTTGCTGTAAACACACACACATGCCATGAGGGACAAGTGTTCCTGCACCAGAAAGTATTGGTGTGAAATGTGGCGTCATCTTTTAGTAGTTGAGTGGCCTGGAGTAAGTTCCTTAGCTGAGTGCTGGTTTCTAAACATTTTAAAAAATGGGTTAATAGGGCCAATCTGGTGAAACTTTTGAGGAGACTGAGATCCAGTGGCTTCTATTTTTTAAGCCTTTTCTAACCTCTCAAACAAATGAGCATTTCCCCCGTTCGATATATGCCTTGCCCAGAACTTTAATATACCTCTTACTAGCCTGTATTTTAATTATTTAATAATAAGAAGAACCAACTTTTTGGAACATGAATTTTCATGTATAAGGCACTGACATAAACACTTTACATGTATTTTTTCCCCATTTAATCCTATCCATGTAGCCCTAGAATGTTGGTGTACCTATCATCCAATTTATAGCTTTTTGAAGGCAACACATCAGATTATTTTTCATATTATTTTCATCAATTATTTGCTTGGCAGATGATAGATGCTTGGGGTAGGCAGAATTCTAAGAAGATCCCCAAGAATCCTACCAGTAGTGTACATACTCTATATAATCTCCTGCCTTCGAGTGTGAGAAGGATCTGTTAATATGATGGATGCCAATCTTGGGAATAGGTTACATTATTTAGTAAAGGTGAAGGGATTTTTGCAGATGTAGTTTAATTCCCTAATTAATTAGCTTTGAGAAATTTATCCAGGGTGGGTCTAACCCAATCAGACTAAAACCCTTAAAAGAGGGACTGGGTCCTCCTGAAGGGAAAGAGATATTCCTGATGGCATTGAAAAAAGAGCCCTTTATGTTGTGAGAGGGTCTGTTGAAGGCAGCCATATGGTGGAGATGTAAGAGTGGCCTCTAGGACCTGATAAAGGTCCCCAGATGACAGCCAGAAAGAAAATGGGACTTCAGTCATACAGCTGCAAGTAATGAATTATTCCAGTAACCTGAATGAGCTTGGAAGTGGATTCTCCCCCAGTGGAGACTCCAGGTAGCAATGTAGCCCAGCAACATCCTAATGAAACCCCAAGCAGAGAAGCAAGCTAAGCCATGACTGGACTCCTAACTTATGGAAAGTGTGAGATTAGAAATATGTGGTTTTTTTTAAGCTACTATCTTTGTGGTAAATTAGTTCACAACCATACAAAATGAATACAGCACTTGATAAATGGTTGAATGGATAAATGAACCAAAGTCTTCATGCATATGTTCTAGATGCCCTTGTTATACATTTCTACATGGTCGAATCACACCTTTCCACATTCTGGATATCCTTATCTTTTTAATATTTACCCATTTATATTCCACCCATTCTTAATGGTCCAAACCTCCCATGAGTCCTCCATGGCACTGAGCTCCAGGGAGCTCACCATGACATTGACCTCCAGGGAGCTCACCATCTAGGTGAAGTGGCAGCACTTGGGGCTTCTCCATGATGTGATGTTTTTCTTGGTGCTGCTCCTTGGTAATCTCCTGATTCCCTAGCCTTCAGGTTAAATTTGTGAGATATTTGTCTGAAGCTGACAGTAGTAATAACGGAAAGGGTTGAGCTTGACGGGAGAAAGGATGTAAGAAGATAGGGGAATAGAGACAGAGGGTTGTCCATCATCTTCTACACCAGAGGAAGACAGAAAGAATTCCTGAGCAAAATTAAATGTAGATACAAGGTACTTTCTGTATACATACATCAAGAAAGTAACATTTTAGCAGTTAAAGTACCCATCATTCAATGGGTCCTAAATTCATATTAATTTTTCATTACCTTTCTTTCTCTATGCTATCATGTCTAATAATTAAAATATTTTTGAAGACTGTGTTATATTTTACAAAGTATTTTTATTTATGTAATGGTATCACAAGTCGGTGAGCTAGGTGTTATTATATCTTCATTTAACAAATGTGTAAATCAAGTTACAGGGACATGGAATAACTTGCCGACAACTCAGCCACCTAAACTGTGATGAAATCAGGATTATACCTAAGTTCCTTACTCTTGATGCCCTCTTTTACTAATATCCACAAAGAGAATAATGAAGTGTCAATGTCTGTATAAATTTAATTCAATTATATTTTGAGCTGCTGGCTGGTCAGGCTAAGAGGAGGGCAGGGAGGCTCTGATGAAGGGATTCAGAGCTGAAGAGATAGTTCTTCACCCCACAATAGCTGGGAATCCTTGTGTTCACAAGAAACATTTGAAATAGAAAATTATAACACCTAGCAGTAAAGGGAAATGTGTCTGTGTGTGTGTGTGTGTGTACAAATGAAAGAACATACTTCTCTAAGCTGCAACAGGATTTAGAAATTCCCTTCTTTAAAATGATCAAGTGGGGTAGTAGTTGCCTAGAAAAAATACTGCACATAGCAATGAAGGTGGAATGAGGAGATTAAATGACCGAGGGCTGGTGAAAGAGAATGAGAGGAGAATAATCTAGAAAGCTTTGGGTTCTTAAACTGGCGAGTCAATGAACTTCTGCCCAGGAAGCTGGAGATGCCGTTCTTGCCTCTGGGGGCTTCAGTGTGACATGGAAGACATGGCAGAGTTAATATTTACACATTTATTCTTGCAGAAAATTCAGTAAAAGCTTTTTCATCTCCAAATCAAGTATCAGTTATCAGTAAATTGTGTTTTCTGCTGTTGACAATTCTGTGTTCAACCCAAAAGACTTTCTTATTTCTCTTTAGGAACACAATAATAATAATAACAGTAATGATAACGATGATGATAATGATGCATAATCAATGCTTTTTCAGTGCCAGGCATTGTGCTGCATGGTTTACAAATCCAATTTCGTTTTGCCATCAAAATAATCCTAAGAGATTTTAATTTTAATTTCCATTTTGCAGATGAGGACACTGCAGCTTGGGAAGGTTTAGTGGTGTGCTAAAGAAACTGACATCTAGGAGAGGAAAGAATGAAGTTTTGGGCAAAGATCTGATTATATGCCCTCTGACTCTGAACCATTAAGCTATATAACCATTGAAGTCATTGAGATATATGACTTCTGAGTTATATGACCAAGCACCTATGTGACCACTGGGCTATATATATAACCACTGAGTTATCTGTTCATAGAGCTCTATAGCTAAAGAGCTATATGATCACTGAGCTCACTACTGAGTTACATGACCATGGAAACATATGACCATTGAGGTTTATGAGCACTGGGCTATATAACCACTGAATTATGTGACCATAAAGCCATATGATCACTGAGTCATATGCCAAAGCACTGTTTCACACAGGTGGTTTTAGGTATAAAAGTAAATATTTTATGGTATACAAATAAACATTCCCAGTCTACCTGTCTCACTTGGCATTTTCTTATTATTTATTTTTATGAGCCAATGGTAACAGTAGGTAAATAAAACACAGCTAAGGCTTTAAAAGAACAAGTGATGTGGACATCTGACATCCTGTCTCCATGACTCATTTGTTGTGGGAATTTGATCAAATTCAATCCAACAAATGGTTATGGAGCCCATACTGCAAGTCAGATGCTGTGTTGGGTCCTTGTTTCCATGAAACTTAGAGAGGAAGACAGGCGTGAAGGAATCAGACACAAGTGAGTGTTATAGACAGGGGGCTGTGGAAACAGCCGGGGTATCTACCCTAGTCATTTAATGGTTTTGACCAACCCTAGTTTATCTAGCTAAAAATGGAGATGATAGTAATACCCACTCTACCTATTTCGTGAAAATCAAACTATTATATGTGACTGTGTGGTATAAACTGTAAAGATTATGTTAATTATCCTATTATTTGTGATTGTTATTGTTAGTGTGATAAGATTTCTTATAAGTTATTAAGCTCCCCTTTACATGTTGTTGTCTGTGGGTATTATATCCCCAACTTGTAGTCTAAAAAGTTAATTATTAGAAGGTACAAATTCAGCATTACATATTAACCATCTTAGAGACTTCAGAACTAATGGGTGCATTAAAAATTTGAGCAACAGAAATATATTAGCATTTAACACCCTGAGTCACATAAATCTTGAATAGTGAGTTGGATGAGAAAGATGTGGATTTGTAGCCCAGATATATAGTCACCTGGAAGATTACAAAAGAGTAGTAGCTGTGACTCTGTGTTGACAAATTTGATGGGAGGTTTTATTTCTTTTTCTTTCCCTCTTCTGTTTTCTTCCAGTTGTTGCAAGTATTTGCCTCAAGAAAAGGAAATAGTTCTATTTACTTAAACACATGCATTTCCCATAAACTCTACAGTCATGATCTTGAAGCGAGATCTCAAAACTAAATTTCTAAGAGAATCAGTTGGAAACTGATGCATGATGTAGAAAAAGAAAAGCTTTTACTCAATTATCTACAGTAACAGCAGGGGAAATGCTGAAAATTACAGACATAGTAAATGGATTTTTTTTTGCATAAATGTTCTCTGTTTTTAAGTTTACTTTAGTGTGAAAGACCTTTACTATGAAATGGTCCCTTTATCTCATTCCCTTGTTTCTCAAAAAATAGACTTTTTTTTTTGATGAGAGGCAATGGACCAATCACCATGGAAGACTGTTTAGTCTTAAACATCTGATGGCTCCCAAGACTTGATTTATCACAGTTAGATGGACAATGGTTGGTGTGACTGTATAGAGTGATATGATCTTGGAAGTAGCAGATATATCTTCCTAATTTTTTTTTTCATTTTTAAAAAACAGGTTTATTAAGATGTAATTTACATACCATAAAGTTAGTCATAGAAAATGTCCAGTTTGAATGGCTTCTAGTATAATATATTTACAGAGTTGTGCAACCATCCACATAATCTATATTTAGGATACTTTCATCACCTCAAAAAGAAACCCCATATCCATTAGCAGTCACTGCCGTTTTCTTCCACTCTGCCAGCCCCAGCAACTGCTAAAACACTTTCTGTTTCCATGTACTTTCCTATACTGGATGTTACATATAAGTTGTATTATATGATACATGGTCTTTTGTGACTGATTTCTTCTACTTAGTATAGCATTTTTGAGATTCAGCCATCATGTAGCATATTTCAGGACTTATCCCTTCCCATTGCTGAATAACATTCCTTTGTATGAATATGTCACATTTCGTTTATTCAATGTCCTGCTTTTTTCGCCTCTCTGAAATGTCTGTCTTTGTTGATAACTACTTAGAAATTCTTCTCCCTTGATTTTTATAACACCACTTTTGGTTTTGCTCGAATTTTTCTGGCTCTGATGCTTCAAACTCTCATGGGATTCTCTTCTTCCACTCACTGTTTGACTCTTGATGCTTCTCAGATGCATCTTTAGACTCAGCAATAGGAATGCCTGCCTGGAGCGTCTTCTTGAAGGCCCCACATGTCACAATCTCCCAGTACATTTATTAAAGGACACAAGGGCACTGCTACAGTTGGGATTCAGTACTTACTACTGGCACACTGTGTCTCATAACCTTAAACAACTGCTCCCATGACTAACGTTGTTCAAGCCTGGGGAAATCCTCTACATCTGTTGACCCATGTCTTCTAAACACAAGATGTCTAAGACCAAGTCCCATAAAGGAGTGTGGGCTATGCTGTTGCAGAAGTCAAAGACTGGACATTGCTTTGGAGTGCAGGGAAGATTGGAGAGACAGAAGTGCTTAGGTAAGAGAAAAGACAAATTAATGTGTCAAATCTTTCTTCTCAGATATCATGAATGCAATACATTCTTGCATAATAAAGTATCATTTCTCCAGAGCACCATGTGCCCATTTTCTTGCTTCTCCTTACTTCTTGATTCATAGTTTTTGAAATACTGATTAATTAATGTGGAATTTACAGTAGTGGTACATAGATGTAGGAAAACCTTTGCAATATAAAACAACTCATATTGCTCTTAAATTTGTGTATACACAGGTTTAGATGTAATGAATGTGAGGTATAACACTGAATCTCTCTATTACTCTATAGATTTAGATACTACTCTAAAAGATAATGAAGGAAAAATATTTTGCAATATTTTCTCTACATTCTGTATATTACAAATATTGAATACAATTGTAAAATTAATGGTTCATTTCTGATTTCTAGTGTTGCTTTAACAATTTTGTTGACATCTCCAGTTGGTTCTGCCTCAGTTTTCTATTTTGTCACTACTGTGAAAAGAACGTGACTATATAAGAACCTTGATTACAACAACATAATCAGTGATTTTGTTGAAATGAAGACAAGAAAATAAATTTCATGGGATAAATTTATAATAACTCATGAACTGTGCACATCTTTCTTTATTCCTCATTTGCACATTGCTGGACCATCAACAGAGCATGCAGACATTCAAAATAATAATTGAACTCAGTCATCCTATTAATTTTTGCCAAATTTTAGACATATAAAAACCATCATTTTATATGCCTTAAAAATATACTATTATAAAGGTATTTTTTAAAAGCAGGAGGATTAAACATTTTATTTAACAGCCTTTTGGTTTGATGTATTGCTTTCCATAGGTACTCTTGCCCAAAGCCCACAAACATAGACTGTCTTCAGGGATCTCTTGTAGGACTCCTCTCTTTTCATTATACATTGCTTCTCAGGGTGAACTCATCCATTCTCATGTTTTCAAATACCCACAATTTGCTGTGGAACCCAAATTTATTTTTTTCAGTCCAGATTTTTCTCTTGTATATCTTTGATGCTTAACTTGGATGCCCCACATCGGACCCAATAGGTTGTGAACTAAATGCAGCCTAATTCCATTCCTTCACAAACTGCCTTCCCTGAAACCTGGGAATCATATCCTCCTCCTTGTCCTTCTTCCTCCCATGCTTCTAAAATAGCCTGTTGGCAGTTTTCATCTACTGACTCCACTGACTTGATGTCTCTTCCATCTTCTCTTCTCTTTTCCCAATTGCCACCATCTTTGTTAAGATGTTCCTTATTTCGTGTTTATTTTTCTCTACTCGTTCTGACTCCAGGCTTGGCCCTTCCAGCAAAAGTCTGGTCAGTTTATAAACCTGTTTAAAATTTTCCAATGGACCTTTAGGAAAAGGCTCAAATTTCTTGACATGGCACAAAGGATAAAGTTTTGTGATAAAGCCATTGCCTCCTGTTTGTCCCAGCCACCTCTTAAAATAGCTTCTTCCTTGCTCTTGTGCTCCAGTGACACAAGCTTTTGGTTTTCTGAATTCTGCCATTCCTCTTCCTGCCTCAGTGGCTTTATATGTGCAGTTTCCTTGGTCTAGAATGTTCTCTCTTGTGCTACTCCTGTCCTTCACCTAGTGCTTGGATAAGTATATGTGATAAAGGTCTGTCTCTACTATACTACATCTATCTCTGCTGTGCGCTCCTTCTGGGCAATCTCTGCATATTTTTTCCATTATAATTTAGGCCTTAGTGGTTCTCTGTCATAGAGTAAAAACTCATTATATGTTTGTTGAATGAATAAAAGGTTCATTCATTGTGGTATCCCCAGTCTTTAGCAGAATGCATGGCCTAGATTAACTGCTCACTAAATCCTGAATAAATTAAATAAGTAAACTCATGCATTCAGAAACAGGAATACCTAGGTAGTTGCTTGAAGAATGGCTTTTCAGAGCTTGAAGTTCCCTCAGAGGTTATGCAACTTGTCCTTTTAATTCACTGAGAGCTTAATCAAGTGCTGTCTATGGACAGAAACATAATAAATGCAGTGAAAGAACATGGAGTAGATCATATAGTTTACCTCTGCCTGTATGTGTTCTAAATTCCCTTTCCTGCAACAGGTGTCAGGAGGCTGGCTTATCAAGTGAGTGCTCTGTAAGTCCAAGGGAGGAGGGAAGGGGTGATATGTGATTTGGGCATGTAATTAAGGGGTTATATATTAATAGAATCAATAGTTGAGTCTAGACCTCATCTAGTAAATCAGTGGGTCACTTAGCTGAGGATGAAAACCAGTCACATGGTCCACAGCAGAGTGTAGGGCTAGGGGTATGAAGAGAAAGTGGCTGAGATAGGTACTGGTTCTCACCTGTTTGTTGTGATGGAGTAGGTGTGAGAGTTATGCTTAAAAAAATTCTCAAAAGTTTCAACTCATTCAGTAATCCAAATATATTAAAATTATTTTGGCCTCAAGTAATGAAGAAGCCTAACTCTAAGTGGCTAATACAATAAGGAAATTTGTTATTTCATATTGCAAGAAATTCAGAAGTAAAGGGTCTCCAGTGCTGGTTATTCAGTAGCAAGATGGTAGTATCAAGAATTCAGGGTCTGGCTGGAGAGCCAAGATGGCTGAATAGGAACAGCTCTGGAGTGCAATTCCCAGCGAGAAGAACGCAGAGGGTGAGTTATCACCGCATTTCCAAATGAATTTTTACTGCCCACAGACCAGGAGATTCCTGGGCTGAGAAGCACCATGAGTTTCTAGCATGGCTGTTCCAGCTGGTGCTGCAGGTCTCTGCACAAAAACTCACACAAATCTGGGCAGGCATTTCCACAGGCCCCTGGAATGCCTGGGAGACAGAGTCACCCATTCAACTAAAAAAAAAGGGGGGGCTGAAACAGGGAGCCAGGGGATCTGGCTCAGCAGGTCACACCCCCGACAAAGACCAGCAATCAGAAATGCTCTGGATTGAGAGTTTTGCAGTAAGCACAGCTGGACCCCAGACAGTTCAGCTCGGTGGGGGGAAGGGCGTCAGCCATTACTGAGGCAGTCCACCACAACTGAGGCAGTCCACCACTACCAAGGCAGTCCACCATTACTGAGGCAGTCCGCCATTACTGAGGCAGTCCACCTTTACTGAGGCAGATCACCATTACTGAGGCAGTTCTAACAGGAAGTTCACATAGCAGCTGGGCAGGGCCCACAGCAGCTCAGTAATGCCTCTGCTGGCAGACTGTGACTAGACTACTACCTTACTGGGCAGGGCATCTCTGAAAAAAGGCAGCAGTATGTCAGGAACTTGTAAATAAAGCCCCACCTTCCCAGCACAGAGCACCTGGGAAAAAAAAGGTGGTTATGAGTTCTGCTGCAGCAGACTTAAACGTACCTGCCCAGAAGCTCTGAATAGAACAACAGAGCTCCCAGTTCAGCACTTGAGCTCCTATAAGGGACAGACTTTCTCCTCAAGCAGCTCCCTGACCCTGTATATCCAGAGACACCTCGTAAAGGAGAGCTCAGGCTGACATCTGGTGGGTACCCTTCTGGGATGAAGATAACAGAAGAAGAAATTGGCAGCAACTCTTACGTTCTGCAACCCCTGTGGGTGATCACAAGGCAAGCAGGGTCTAGAGTAGAAATCCAGCAGGCCTACAGCAAAGGGGCTAGTGGTTAGAAGGAAAACTAAGAAGCAGAAAGAAATAACTTCAACCAAAAGGACGTCCACTCAGAGACCGCATCTGAAAGTCACCGACTACAAAGACCACAGGTAGATAAATCCACAAAGATGGGAAGAAACCAGTGAAAAAAGGGTGAAAACACCAAAAATCAGAACGCCTCTCCTCCTCCAAGGGATCACAACTCCACACCAGGAAGGGAACAAAGCTGGATGGAGAATGAGTCTGATGAATTGACAGAAACAGGCTTCAGAAGGTGGGTAATAACAAACTTCTCTGAGCAAAAAGAACATGTTCTAACCCAATGCAAAGAAACTAAGAACCTTGAAAAAAACTTTGATGAAATGCTAATGAGAATAAACAGCTTAGAGAAGAATATAAATGACCTGATCAAGCTGAAAAACACAAGAGAACTTTGCGAAACCAAGTTTCAATAGCCGAATTGATCAAGCAGAAGAAAGGATATCAGAGATGGAACATCAACTCAATGAAATAAAATGAGAAGGCAAGATTAGAGAAAAAAGGGTAACAAGGAATGAACAAAGTCTCCAAGAAATATGGGACTATGTGAAAAGACCTAATATAACATTTGACAGGTGTACCTGAATATGATGAAGAGAATGAATCCAAGCTGGAAAATACTCTTCAGGATATTATCCAAGAAAACTTCCCCAACCTAGCAAGGCAGGCCAATATTCAAGTCCAGGAAATACAGAGAACACCATAAAGATATTCCTCAAGAAGAGCAACCCCAAGGCACATAATCATCAGATT